>APFE030549847.1:0-14204 GCA_000404065.3 Pinus taeda | reverse complement strand
AGATGGTGCTTTGTTTTGGAAAAATCATGAAGGAATATTGCTTAATTGTTTGACTGTGGATGAAACTAACAGCATCATGAAAGAATTCCATGCAGGGGACTGTGGAGGACACTTATATTGGAAGTCCACTGCTGACAAGATTTTAAGGTCTGGTTATTATTGGCCCTCTCTTTTTGCAGATATCGAGAAGTTTGGTGTTTCATGTCACAAATGCCAAATCTTTGAAGGAAAAAGAAAATTACTACCTTTGCCCCTCAAGCCCATTTCAACTGAAAATCCTTTTCAACAATGGGGTCTCGAATTCATTGGAGAAATTCATCGCTCCTCCTCAGGCCAGCACAAGTGGATTTTAACAGCCACTGATTATTTCACTAAGTGGATTGAAGCCATCCCATGCAGACAAGCCAATGACTCCACCATTATCCAATTCCTTGAGAGAAATATCCTTTCCAGATTTGGCTGCCCTGAAAAGATTATCACTGACAATGCTGCTGCCTTCAAATCCAAAAAGATCATCAATTTCTGCCACAAATTCCATATTACCTTAGGCCACTCCACAGCCTACTACCCTCAAGGAAATGGCTTGGCCGAATCATCCAACAAAAGCCTCATCAATATCATAAAGAAGCTGCTAGAGGAAAACAAAAAGAACTGGCATAGGAAGCTCACAAATTCCCTGTGGGTAGACAGAATTTCAGCTAAGAAATCCATTCGGATGAGCCCTTATGAGCTAGTATATGGCATGGAGGCCAAATTTCCCTCGTCTTTAGGCATTCCTAGTATCAAGCTGTTGCAGGAAATTCAGGCTGAACGAAATGACATGCATAGAAGAGTAAATCAAACCATTCATCTTCAGGAAACCAGAGAACAAGTGTATGACAGAGCTCAAATGTTGCAAGAGAAGCTCAAAAAGATGTTTGATAAGAAAGCTAAAGCAGAGGATTTCTGGGTTGGCAGCAAAGTTCTAAGATGGGACTCACGAAAAGAGGACAAGGGCAAGCATTCAAAATTCGATTTTCTGTGGAAAGGGCCATACATTATCAGCGTTGTGCAAGGAAATAACACATACTTTCTCAAATCTCTGGATGGCAGCACAGCTGAAGAAGGCCCTGTTAACGGTCGAATGCTAAAACATTACAATGATCCCTTTTGAAAGAAAGAACAGCTGGTGTTATTTTCTGTACATAAAATGTTTGTATATATTAGCACTTTGAATTTATTTTGTAAACAGTTCAGATGAAGAAGCTCGCAGAAGAAAGAAGGCTATGCTACATAATTCACTGGAAAATTAGTAGAGGGAAAGTGTTGTGTGTGGTCCAAAAGTTCAAATTAATCCAACAGTCAGCACTAAAAAATCTTCAATACACAACAACAACAGAAGATCAAGGAAATCTGACCTATTGTTCTTGGCTTCTCACAAGGATAAAGCCATCCCCAAGTGGAGCCACTGTTAACCTCATGCTGCAACAGGTTACTCATATTTCATGATTGACATTTTTACAGGCCAAATATGTCATACTTTGCATGCTGCAATGCTCCATATTTGCTAACAGTCACCAAAAAGAGGCCATGAGAGAATGCTACTCAAAGTTCATCTGCTGCATTCCAATTTTGAAGAGTCTTTTCATTTTTGTATAACTTTTTAGCTAAAGGGAGGTCTAAATAGCCTAATCTTGGTCTCCCTAGTTTTCAGTTTCCTATTTTAGAACATAGAGAATGAAAAATGTGTCCAAACAGCTTAATCTTGCCAGATTCTTAGATAGGTAGAGAACCAAAGAAGCCCAACTTCTTAATCTGGGCCCTTGGAAGAAATAAGTGTAGATGTAGAATAGGAAGACATCAAAAGAAAAAGTTGAAAAGCTGGGTCTGCAAGTCCAAGTGCACCCAAACCAAAAAGAAGAAAAAATGTTAGGTAAGTAGGCTCGGTAGGTAATTTTGAGGTTGTCGAAGGTTGATTGGTGATTAACTCCACATTTTCAAGTGTTACATTCATACACATCACAGTGAGCAGACAGCTCCCATTTGAAGGACTTCAAGCGAGGCATGACTAACTCCCTCTTCTTCCTCTTCCCTAAAATCACTTACTAACCTCCCCTAAAGAGGTCAAGATCTGCTTGATACCTCTTAGTTTCATCATTTTCCATGTCATTAGCCTTGGTGAAGATATGCTTTACTCAAGGAGGCTCCACACTTTCTCTGCAAAGTTCTATCTCCCCTTCACAGCCTAAGATCTCTGAAACTTAGCACTTTCTGGTCACTTTCATATTAACTACTCACATTATTATTTAGCTCCCTATATATTTCCCTTTCCGCTATTTAAAAACCATGTTAATAGCTCCCCTATGTAAATATCCCCTCCCCCTGGTTGAAATATAACCATAAACATCCCTTGCGAATTACTAGGTCATCTGGACCTTAGTAAGAGCCCCATCTCTGCATAAATTTCCCCTTCCCTAGTGTTTGGACCCATTCCAAAACAGAAAGAAACCCTCTCCAAAGGCAAAAACCCCCCCCATGCATTTTCTTTGGAAATTATTAGGTTTTGATTAATGTCTAAACCAAGCGTCGAAACCCATTAACCCATTTCCTAAAGTCTAAACCCACCCGCGCCGCCAAAAATTAAAAAACTAACGCGCGCGCTCTTTCACTAAACCTTGCGCACCTTCTCTGCCTGTCCACCGTCCGATCGCCTCTCCCAAATTCGACGGCTGATATCCATATCGGGCGTCCTTTTGTGTGGGCATGTTAGCATCTGATGTCTGACAGTTTTACCGTCGTACAAAGGGACAGCTGGCGCGTTCCCATTGCATCGGGCCGCCCCTGACAGAAACCGCTTCTGTATCAAAAGAGGTCTGATTCCCTGCCAAAACCGCCTTCCCCCCATGTAACAGGAGCACTGTGTCATCCCGCCACGTCGGCTCCACCTCACCCCTTCCTGCCTGCGCCTGGCCCACGTCACCTGCCACCGTGTCCCGCCATGTCATCACCCCACCGTACTGCCACGTCAACATGCTGACATCACATCCATACCAAAGGACCCCACTGCTGACGTCATCCGCCGTACAGCTGACGTCATGCTGACGTCAACAGCGAAAAATGGAAAAATGCACAAGCACGAAAGTCAAGCTTCGGAGCTCCGGAATGAAAAACAGAGGCAGTTTTCGATGCGTGATTAGCGCGAAGCGCTAATCGTGCATCGCTACGGGAAATGAGCCATATTGGAGATTCTTTAGGGAATCTTTTGATTCCTCGGCCCCTTTTGCACCGAAAAGGCCCAAAAAAGCCCGATTTTGCTAATTTAAGGGTATTTGAAGACAGAGAGAGACCAGGATCAGAGGTTAAAGAGTATCAGATCAAATATGAAGCTAAAAATCATGTCAAAGATTATCAGAGTTGCGGTGAAGCGTATGAGGGGAGGTTTTCTCAGGGCTCGAGGCAAATCCAACATTAAAAGTGAAGCCGTGAAAGTCAAGAAACAGTTGAGGATGCATTGAAAGCTCACCACCACAAATGACTGCACATTAAACTCACAGAGGATCAGTGGACCAGAACGCAATGCACAGTTATGACAAAACCACTGCACCAAGCCACAAAGGACATCATATTAACTTAATTTTTGATCCAGCTGCCACTGGCGCAACCCAAAAAGACTTGATTACATTTAATTCCAGCATAAGTTAGGTTTATAAAGCCTTTTTCCTGCAGACCTATTTAGGTCGGTTGTAATAAATGACTTTAGATATTTTGCTTATATATACCACCCTGAAGAATGGAGTAGGGGTTGGTTGGTTGGTTGCTTGTTTGTTCTTTCTTAGTTCGATTTTGAGCAGAGACTCGCAATGTAAATGTGATATTTTCTATAATCAAAGATCGCTGAAAGTATGGATTCTGAATCTGTCTGCTGTGCCCTATTGGTCAAGGAGTGACTATGGAATTCCTGTGCCTCGACATGGTTCAATAAGTGCTTCTTTAACTCTATTTAGTTTTTATGTTTATGTTATCATCAATTCACCATCTAAATTGCAGAAAAGAAGAATAGTTTAGGATTTGCTTGGCTGCACCCTACGCTCAATTTCTGTAATTTCTATATGTTTTCAAAAGGAATAGTTATGAACATGTATACTTAAATGATCTTGTTTACACTACTTCTTTCACATATGAATGTTTGTTTAGGAATTCTTAACTGCTCCTAGATAACCATTCATTCACTTCTCCTCCCTATGAGTTGGTGAAATATTCTTGATTACCCTTCATCCCTGATTATCATTCCACCTCTTCAGCAAGTCGGTAATTGTCCCATGTGTAGCTATCCCACTTCATAATCCTCTTGTGACCAAGAAAACGCAATAGAAAACCTTAATCCATGACTCCATGCCCAAGGGTTTGAAACCTATTGGACTTTCCCTTGCCTCTCTGCTTGGAATTATCTGCCTCACAATCATCTTCCATCCAAACAAAAAATCAAAACCCTTGAAACTCAAAAACTAGCCTAAAATCAGCCTCAACAAAGCTAAATCATTAAGAGAGAGCCCTCTCTGGTTGCAGGTGGGCTAGAACCTGCAATCCAAAGATTGGTTTGTGGTTACCTCGGCCGTATCCCTTAAGGAGCTTAGGGACAACCTGAGTGATAACAGGGCGGATGTAAGGGTGGATTATCCCTTAGGGGTCCTATAGCACCTGAGGGAAGTTAGAAATATTTTGGTTTTGTCGATTCCACTTCCTTAAGGTGATATAAGAGTTTGATTCATATTGTAGTAACTATTCATCACATATTTACCCTGGTAGATGGGGAAGATTGATTAAGTGTGGGAGGAGGGTGTTACATAAGTCTACACACACACACACACACACACTTTAGGGACAAAATTTGACTTGTTGAGAATGCCTCTCTCATTGAGAGAGTGTGTCTATATGATAACATCGTGAAATGAAATTTTTCCTATGTCATATATGCCTATTATTACGGGGGAATGGTTTTACAGAGGATAAATATTCTTCCCGTGTCAAATAAAATTAGTAGAATTAGGAAGAATGGCACTAGTAGTCCATAATTACTCAATTAGAGTATATAATTTATCAATTTCATTAGCATGACGCCCAAAATTAGTGAGATAAAGTGTGGCAAACTTTTGGGATTGAATATGTGTTAGGTACTAACAAGAATAATGGTGAACCAAGACTAGTTTGTACATTACATGACAAATAGACCAGAGTTATGGTGACTAGTTGATGCAAATAATGTGTCATGTGTCACAAGTACTCACCACAATTATGGTTAATATACCATGTTTTAGGAGTATCAACCTGAGTTATGGTGAGGATACACCATGTTTCAGAGAATATGACCAAAATTATGGTAGCCTATTATTGTTGTTGATTTACCATGTGTCTCAAGTACTAACCCAAATTATGGTGGAGGTATACTATAGGTCTGAAGTATTGAATCAATTACGGTAATTGATTGATCCTATTGGTTTACCATGTGTCATAGTTGTGATCCAATTATGGTGATGATTCATTATAACCTATTCTTAGAGAAATTCGTCAACATGAGAACATCTAGATAGTAATTATGAATAACTCTCTAGTTAAGAGGGAGTGCTAAACTTTTGTAACTATGGTTGGTCTTCATAATCATTATTTTATTTGTAAAGCATGTTCTTCATGCTCTTCAAAAGTAGAAACTTTTAATTTTTAAAAACAATTTTTTTCTCCAAAAGAAGCCAAGTTAATCACCTCATAATCAAGTTATACTCGTCATACAAGGAAACCATTGGACTTGCTCGATAACTATAGAATATTAGGCATTCAACGTCTTATAAAGTATAACTCTCATTTTATCATAAAAAACGTCATATCTTCTCTTGAGCCATGTGAAGGAGGTATATAAGTGGACAAATTTATGGGTTGAAGGACTAATTATGTGTGATAGCATTCCATATTGAAGGGAAGAAAATACATCTCATGAAAGGTTGAAACTCTAAGGAAGGAATCTCTATGAAGACAAAGAAGTGTAGACCAAATTTGTTCCATAAGAAATAAAATAAAAATATGCACAAGAAGAAGTACCACAAGAGTTGCAAGACCAAGTTTTATGGATGAAGAATGAGGATGCAATTATGTGGTAGCTAAGTAGATTAATGGGAATTTCTTTGGAAAGTTGTTTAACTTGACTATGAGACATGGAAGAGGTTTAACCAATTGAGATGTCTAGGTGTATCTCAATTGAAATTAGGAATTTCTCTAAAGAAAAGGTTATTGGGTTATCGTTGCATTTGGACTTTCCTAGGGTAAAATATTGTGTTTTTATGGAGGTGTCTCTTTATGATCCTCTAACATTTTGTCTTACTATTGATATCCTTTATATAACTTCTTTATTATCAATAAGAATGCAAGGAAATATTATCCTAAGAAAATATCATAAAAAGTTATAGAAGTTTAGAGGATGCCCTAAATATCCACACCCCTTCCCTTCTTAATCTAGGGTCGGATGTAGGATCCATTGTTTTACCCATATAGTAATAAAAATCAAAATCCTCTAGTATTTCTCCATCAAGCATCTACATGAGGCATCTATTTATCCTACATAGATGTTGGAATTATTGGACTTCTGAATCCATATAAAGCCTTCTTTTTCTGTTCTCGGTGAAAGCGTCTTGCTAAGGGAATTATTGAGCACCATTCCATGATTGTAAGTGCTTAAAATCAACACACTAATGTGAATTTCTTTGCCACTCTTAGCGTTTAAATGGTTTAGGTTTTAAATTTATAAGAAATTTGGTTGTGGGAGAAAGAATCATGATTCAATTTCCCCCTTCCCACCTAATGTTTTTGTATTCCAATGACCATGTGCCTCCAAAATAAACAAATTCCATTATTCTACAAATTTTGTACCTCAACAACTTTAAAATTCTTTGAATTTAGGTAAAAAATTGGCAACAAAGTAGTACATTCTGGAATTATATCATTCCTTATCATTTTCAACAATAATAATAAAAATCTCCTAACTTGTTCTCATCCTTCCAAAAAAATAGAAGGTAGGGATTTTATGTGGGTGATGAACTAAAAGGAACCTGTATTTTTGTTAGAAAGAGTATATTTTTTTGAACAATTGATTTTTATGGATTTCAGTTCTGTTTGTTTCTAAATGCCTTATAATATTACAACCATGGAGAATAGTCATTGTACACATAAATTCAGAACAAATTTCATGGACAAATTTGTAACTTTAGAACATTTATTAAATGGTACATTTATAAAACTCCACCTTCCCACGGGGTGGCCTTAGCTTTACCTACTTGGTGGATTGATTGACCCAACAAAAATAACCAAAATTTTATTACACTGCAACAACTTTGATGGGATTCCTAGTAATTAGGTGTTCAACGTGCATATACTTGGTATACAATGTTTTATATCACACATATACTTCTCATCCAATGTTTTATATCACAATAAATTCTCTTGGTTATGGAAAATCTATAAATTTTGGAATGATGAATGACTTTATAAGATCAAGATTCATGTAATAATTCCAAGTGAAATTGTTGTACCCCAAGTGGGTGACATATAGGGATTGTCCTGTAATGGATAAAAATTTATCTTAGTTCATGTTTTCCTCCAGCTACCTCAGTATTGTCCGAAATATTTTCAATTTTTATAGCTACAAACATGTATCACATGCTTGAAGAATTCTAGAGGAATGAACTTATTTATATCGAGGCCTATTCATGAATGATCCAATAATTATCTACTAAACCATGGTTAATTCCTCCATCCTTTTATTAATGGTGCATAAAATTATCCCAATAATTAAGCTCTTTATCTTTATTCATGAAGGGATAACACCAAAGCACATTGTATAAATAGTGATTTCTTGTAGGTATTCCATTTTGTTGAGATTTTTAAAACTAGTCAATTATATCTATGCAAACTTAATATACTTAGTGTTTGTAATCGATATTAGGATGGTAGCTTCCTAAATAATATCATCACTTTGTTTTTTAACATTCTATGATTTTGTATTTCTTGAATCATTTTTAGTATTATTTTTGTGAGAGCTCTATGTCCTTCATGTTATGGCAAAAAAGAAAATTAGAGATATTGATGGTTTTGAAAGTTTGAGTAGTCATCTTGACAACCTCTACTTGGAGGTATTCAATGTTTCTCTCCTACTTTCATATGCATATGATAATTAATAAAAAAGTTAGATCAAGATATATTTTTACATAGAATATTAACTTCAAAGAAGGAGTTTTCTACAAAAGAAAAGAATTTAAAGAAAATATTTTGAATCCTTAGAAAGAGAGGATTTTTGACAAATAAACTTCTTGAAGGAACTTTTTCCACTAACATGAAAATTTTTGACATAAAAATTGTCATGTGACCCTTCTCTCAATATAGTTATGAAAACATCACCTAATTCTCATTTTTTTACCACTATTATGTTTTCAACCTTATGCTTCTCATGAAATGTTAACAAACACTTATCATTGCCATATGATATCATGGTATTCAGAATAAAAATTTCTTACATCAAAAGACATCATCAACTTTATTAACTAGAAGACCCAAGAGGAAGCCACATTTCCTAAACAATCAAGTTATAGAGGATTTAGGCCACCACCATCTTCAAAGAGGAATGAAGGTAGTGAGGATAATGACCCTAATAATAGTGGAAACAAAAACATAGTTCATATGTCCTCTCCTTGAAGGATTGTAGTAGATCCCATGGGAGGCCCAAAAGTCCAACAAAATGAAGACAATATTGTTCTTTTATGTATTTTCCTTTTAATGTCCACTATTTTCTAGCATATTCTCTTGACTACATTAGGCTTATCCTCAATGGAATCCTCCCTAAATTATAATATGAATATTTATTTACTAAAAAACAAGATTACAAAATGACAATATAATTTGAAGAAATACAAACCCCATACAAGAATAATTCCCCATCATTCTACTTGAGATGGTTATAATATGAGAACAATTGATTATTTCCCTCTATAAATGACCAATTTGTATCAACACTTTCTAGTTACTAGATGTTGAAAACAACCCTAGTTGTTTGAATTTGCATACTTCAAGAACTTTCCATTAGCAGGTAAAGAGGTGACCATGTAGTGAGGTAGGGTGGAGCACACTATCTAGTTCTTGTATGATGTAGGGTGGTAAAGGGATGTGACAAACTATTAGAGTCTTAAGTGGATCATTGTAAGGGGATTGGAGTAGTTGTTCTTTATTAACTTTAAAACAAACAAATTGGTGTTCATGACAATTTATTAATTAATATTTTAAACAAAAGTTTCCAAAATCCAATTAAATTGGAATCCTCTAAGGGGTGCAAACATGAAATTGGGAAACACTCTATGAATTTCAATTTAATTCTTATCCTTTCACTAGTTGCTTGAGGTTATACTAGTCTCAAATTGTCTTCATATTTTAATATGGTTTACCAAGTTGAATGAAGCCTTGTCTTGAACTTACACCTTTATGGGGCCAACTTAGGACTTCTTGTTGTTGTCCTTTTGGATAACTCTAATCCTAATTCTTTAGCAATAAATTATGGATATATTATGTTCTATTCTCAACCTTTCCCTTTTTATTTTACAAATGAGCATGTGGTTTCATTAAATGTAATCTAATGTCCCATGTAGGAATTTACTTAATAACTCATTTGCAGTTTTAGAGATTAACATGTAGTTGCATTAAATGGAAACAAATGTCTTATGTAATAACCAAGATTTACTTTATAATTCAATTATAGCTAGAGAAGAATTTTTTCCACTGACAATCCAATCACTTATCTTTTGACCATTATGAATGTGTGTGAATGTTGAAGAAAGATAATTTTTTCTCTCTTACATATCATTTCAATCAATTTGTTTATGTTTTAAGATAAAGGGATCAAATTTATTTATCACATTAACTTTCTCCACTTGTGAACATGGTTAACTACCATAGTCATCAACTTGAATACAAACATCACCAATAAATTGCTTCAACATTGAAGTGTGACCCTTAATTTGTTTCTGGTGTCATAGATTCTAAATAGCTATGAATTATAAATTTGCAATTCATATTATGAAAAGTATTTAAATTATAAATTTACAAATTATATTAATGAAATAACTTTAAGTTATAAATTTTGACTTCATGTTATCCTTTAAACTTCATGTTATATTAATGAAATAACTTCAAGTTATATGTTTTGACTTCCTATATTTTAGTGGAGCTTAATTATTAGAATAAGGTATTATCTTTTAAACTTCATGTTCATTGGAATTGAGGAATCTAGGTTGGGAAACTAAACCCTAGTTGCTCTAACCCTACTCTATGTCTCCCATATGGTTAAAGCAATCTCAAAAGATGTAGTATTAAAATTTTGATACCTATATATTCAGACTTGTTTTTAAAAGGAGCAAAAATAATCACTACCTGTATTTCAGATATGTGTATTTCAAATTTGTTGGCCATAATTTTATTTATTTCTAATAATACGTAAATAATATGTTGTTGATCGGAAACAAGAAGTAAATCATCAGAAATGTGAAAACTCAATTAGCCTCTAAATTTAAAATAAAAAATGTTAATACTACAAAATTTTAGTTTTAGCCTCAATATATATATAAACACTTAATTTATTTATATGTTTAATTTTTTTGGTCAGTGAAATACTATTTGCAAACACAAAATACTCACGTAATGGCCTCGAGTATTATTGAATAGAATAAATGACACTTCAAGAGGGACACACGATTCTTTGGCTTGGAGTTGAATCAATCAAATACAATATAATATTAATATTTAATGTGATAAGAGAGGTTACAATATATCTTAGGGTGCTTTTGTTAAAGGTTACGAGTTTCTTCACTGGTTCATATAGAGTTGAATTCCTCTGGAATTAATATTTTATCACTAAGTGTCCAGAGGCCATAGCCACCATATCAAAGTGACTCCAAGTGACTCCAAGTTGAATGCTTAGTATCCTAACTTTCCATGAGTTACATCCTTTCACGAATAGATATATATTCCAACAACATTGGCAAAGCTAGGGCCGACACTACCTTTATTGTTAACTACTCGAAGAATCTCGCCAAAAACAAACTATCTATCAATATATATATAAAGTTTAGATGAATCATTATCGCTCTACTATAGAATCCAAATTCAAATAAATGGCTTCTTCCACGAAGAATATGGGAGACGTCCGAGCAGGAGGGGCTGAAGAAACACATGGTAAACTAATGCTGGCGAAAGAGAGAGACAACGATGCCGCTCATAACTCGGGTAAGATGTCTTGAAATTTCAATATTCAGATATACTATTTGTAAATTTTTAATGCTTATGTTGAGTGCATTTCGTAATTTTTGTATAGCAGAAAGCACAGATTTAATAACCGGACTTTGCGAAGAAGTTGTGTTGGGTGAAGTGGTTCCTCGTCTATGTGAATTACCATGGACGGAAAGGCCACTTCTGAGGCTACTAAACCAATCGTGGAATAAAGCCCTAGAAGAGCGTTTCCCAATCTATAATCAATGTCTTCACAACCCTCCAAATATTTTGTCCAATGCTCTTATTCTCTCCAATATCAAAAAATTCCCAATCGACGAGGCTTCCTATAGATTAGTCGGTCTTTGGGTGTGCAGACCCGAAAACGACAATGCTAACCTTGGTGACTCTGCTGTCACTGTCCGGCTGCCTGAACATCCATTACTTGATGTACCCAAATACACAAAATTTCTGTGCGACAATCATCACGTATTTTCACTCACACCATCTTTTGTAACAGAAGACACCGAAGCCCCCACAAAGATTTACAATGTGTGGATGCTTGATTTAAGAGACTTCAACATTCATTGGAAGAGACTTCCACCGTTGCCAAGGTTGGGCAAATATGTGTATGCTTCTTCTTCTTTAAATGGAGATGAGAGCAGCTATATATGGCAGAGAAGGCACCGTGATTCCTCAGAGGCAGAGGGTTGGAAACTGAGTGCATCAAGGAAGTTGGGGGACAAAGACTTGAATTCATTAAATTGTGAATGGCATTGGGATTATTTCAATGTTAATACTAGGCCTCCCACAAACCTGAACTTTGATATAATGCCAGAGAGGCTCCCATTGTATATTGAGACTGAAGAAGTGTATCATGACGATGTTATGAAAACACTTTTTAGGAGATGTTCGATCCCTCAATACACTGTCCATAAGAACAACATTTTCATGCTTCTTGATGGCATGATCAGCAGTAGCAGTGATTACAAATTTTGCTCTATCATAGTTGACGGTGGTAGAATCTGCATACTGAATATGGGATGGGTTGGGGAGAGATCCAGAATTGTGGGAGGGCAGGAATGGAATGATTTTGTGGAGTACTGGAATGATGAAACCAGAGGCCAAGGGAAATACGAAAAGCCTAACAAATGGCATCTCCACTCTCAAGAAATGAGCGCAATCAAAGTTTCCTTGGGCATTGGTCGTTGGAGGTTACAAAAACTTGAAGTTACAGAAAAAGCAGATGATGAGATTGTAAAAATGCACTCCACCGTGAGGGTGGCGCAAAAAGGACCTATATATGGATATTCATACCTGGGTTCAAAGTTTAAGACACGTGCATAATCTAATTCCCATGGCATTTCTTAATAGGTAATCAGTGAATTTCATTTTATTGATGAATATGGAGTTTGAACTTGTAATAATTCGAAATGCATCCAATCCCTCTGGTTAAACTTGTTATACTTTAAACATGTTATATTTAAAACGAGCATTAATCATTCTTTTTTCTTTATTGAGTTGCACGAAATAGTCTTACGTCACACGTGATAATTCACCGGGAGAATGATTGGACCAATTTAGTATAATGAAGATGTATGAGTATTTCATATTTGTTAGCTATTTGCTGACTATACATGAATTTATGAAATTGCCGAACGAGCTTAACAGTATCCGCGAAAATAACATAAAGCTCGTGCTTCACGATATCAATCTTTGTAAAACATATATGTATGAATTCGTCGCACTTTTAAAAGCACTTTTAAATATATTCAGGTATGGTAATAAAATATTTGTTGGAGACGGTAATTTCCCCTGTGCGCGCAGGAGGCCAGCAGCAGGTAAGGCGCCCGGTCAGCAGTCAACGGCCACCCCGAAACCACCGATGCAAACTTAAAACCGGCAGGATCATATCGCACCGCCCTTCAGCGAAAGGCAGTTTCCGTGCATCGAGCTCTGATGCAATTGGGAGCTGACAACTGTCCAGCAAGTGATGCTGGACTGACATCAGCATGTCCCATCCGTCGGAAGGTAACTTCTGGTCCACTAACCCCTCCCGATATGCGTCCGATCAACAGTGAATGTCCTCCGCCGCTCGAACTCCTGGAAGCTGTCCGCCGGTTAAAGTCTCCATGGTACGCGTACGGGGCCTGTCAAAATTAATGCAGCATGGACCATACATAATCGACCATGCCTTGTGATAATGGAATGTCATAGGTTTGGTAATGTGCCTTTAATGTTTTCATACGGCGAATTTAACTGGAGTATGGGCGGGTGGTAAAACAAAAGCGTAAGTTTTTTTTATTTTTAAATATATGCTTTAACATATAGTGTTGACCCCATTTTTTGTTATGCGAAAACAAAAAAAACGCACGGGGATTAAATTTAATTGGAATATGAAATTGCATATTGTAAAAAGGTGTAAGACAGGGAGTCCGCGGCATATGAAAAAGTGTGTGTGTGAATCTCACATAGTGAGAATGAAATGTAATTTTTGCAGCAGCAAATGAAAAACATAGGTGGTCCGCAGCACCAGTAAAAAATGGAATGTGATTTCGCAGTAGCCAATGGAGATAGAGTTTAACTTTGTGTTGCAGGGAGGAATGCACAGATGTGCATAAATACATTTGTGGTTTATAATGAAAAAGGGATTTTATGCAGCAGGGTAAAGTTCTTGATTTGTAATGTAAAAATTGCACAGCAGTGCAGAAGAAGAAGGAGGAGGAGAAGTAAATGAAACCAGTGGGCTGTTTTGGTTTTCAAACCATGTATTGTTTCACACAGGTGAAAAGGTAAATCTGTAACTCCCTGTAAATTTTGTTTTTCACACAGCAGTGAATGTAAATGAAATATTTACACAGTGGTGTAAAATTTCATAGGAGGCAGAGTAAGTCTTGTAAAATGTTTTGGTGAATCCCTCTGAGTGAAAGAGG
>APFE030549836.1:0-22853 GCA_000404065.3 Pinus taeda | reverse complement strand
TATCTGTGAACATGCATATTTTGAAGGTATCAGAGATTCAAAAGAAACAAATGACAAAAGTCAGAATTAACGATGACTGAGGTAGATTATTCTGAGCCTGTGAATCTTACCTACATTGATTTTTCCAATCCGAACCTTACGGCGAGTGCAACACAAGTTCGCAAGGTATTTTAACTCTCAATTCTAATTTTCAACTTTCATTTCCCTGATCTTTCATTCAGTTCATTTATTTAGGCAGAATCGATTAAAATTATTATGTATGGAATGGTTGATTGATATTTATATAGTCATGTGTAGAACAAGTCCGCAAGGTATTTTAACTCTCAGTATTAATTTTTCAACTTTCAATTCCCTGGCCTTTCATTTAGTTCATTGATTTATGCGGAACCAATTAAAATTATTATGTATGGAATGGTTGATTTATCTTGATATAGTCATGTGTAGACTCTGTATCTCTTTTATATCGTCCATCATGTCATCCATGAAGATTTTTTGGACTAAGTCTTTAAGCAAAGTCGACGACTTTTTGCCCTTCCTAAGGAGGAAAAGATGAAATTGTTGCAGAATGAGAACCATCAAGGTTATACTCTATATCATGCAGAATCTCTTAACATTTCCATTCAACTTGAAGGTTTGATGTGGATTTCTATCCTCTTATATTTACTTCTGCTTGTAATTACATCTTGCACTGCTCAACTCCGAAAAATCAATCCATTGAAGTATTTCACTTCATACTTTTTCATATATTCATTTTTCCAAGGATTGGAAGGGGAGTTATGAAGCTTCAGAAGCGTCGATAAAGGCAAGCGATTTCACGGTCCCAATCAATGGCCTTCAATAGGTATGCAGTTCAACATTTGAAACGATATTTTTCATACTTGTCGAGTGCTTAAAAATAGATTAAAGTGACGATATTGACATTTTTACATCATAACGACATACTACATTTTCTGTGGTATCTCCATTTTCTTTAATTTGTAAAAAATTATTCTTTCTTGTCAACTCACCATTAACACAAGATTGTTCAATTATGAGATTAATTCATTAGACTTACTGATTCACAATTTTTTTTTCATCTTGTAAATAACTACTACCATCTACTACATATTCGAGGATGTCGAATATATTCGAGTACTGATCATGTCGAATATGTTTGAGTATTGATCATCCTACCACTATGAAAACAACTTCCATCCTACCTTTATGATGACATATTCATGACATTACTTTGATGTTCCACATAGATATCTTGACATAGTATAATAAGGCCGATAGGGTTCCTTACATTTTCCATGAAGACATTATTACTTTGAAACTCTGATGTTCGACATGGAAATCTTGAGATAGATAATAAGACTAGTAGGGTTCTTTATTTATGGTTTCTTTTTAGCGAAAATCGATATATAGACAAAGTAATTTATTTATTAATTTGAGTTCTTATTTTATAGTAATAAATTAATAGATTCTCATTTTATAGTAATAAATAAATAATTTTTCATTTTATAGTAATAAATGAAATAAATTAGTTAAAGATGTAATTTTATCGTGTTTAAAAATAGATTAAAGTGATAACACTGACATTTTTACATCATAACCACATTTTCTATTGTATCTTCATTTTCTTTCCTAATTTGCAATATTTCCTTTCTTTCTTGTCAAGCAACCATTAAGACAAGATTGTTCAATTTTCACAACCATTCAGACAAGATTGTTCAATTATGAAATTATCCCATTAGATGGTGCTAACTACACTTAGTGATTCAAACATTTTTTATATTCTTGTAAATAACTACTACCATCTCTTTTCTATTTTTAGATGATTCTATGACTGATAACCATAATGCTTACAAAAACCTAGTATTTCTTCCATTTGAACTTACTTTAATAAACCTTACTATTAAGCCTAGCATTTGTAAAATCAAACTGCATTTAAAACCCTGTATTTCTTCTCTTATATTAAAAAGACTTTTTCTTTACTAACTCTCTAGTTTTTGAAAACATAGAAATTAATGCTATAAAAAAAAATTGAGAAATAATAAGTGTGCTTCCCATAAAATGATTTAGAGTTTTGAACCGGGGAGAAGTGTTAAAATGAAACTCCAGGGCTATTTAATAACTACAGAACATAAGATTGGTGTGCCTACATGGCTACAACTTAATTTTCTTTTTCCAGTTGGTCTTCCCAAAAGATATAGAATGCCAATAGTTATCCATACAACTACTATTGTGTCTCCTGCTTCATTTTCTCCATTAGACATCTAGGAAATAAGTTGTGTGTGTGGATGTCCATGTAACTGCTGCTATGAAGGATTTTTAAGTTGATGTTGAAATCATAGAAAAATTAAACGACATTGTTAATGAAAAGAAACCATATTATTAGAAAAATACATCAATGAAAAGAAACTGCCTTATTAGATAAAGATATCAACAAAACTTGAATTCATTGTAAGGACCAAATTTGAAAACTATTCTTAAACAACAACAAAATTGACCAACCAAGCCATACAACAACAACACTGCAGATAAGTATTGCATATTACAATATTTCCCTATTAGATGTGGAAAACTTTCGTTTTAATTACATAATTTTTTGAATCTATAAAGCTTGAAGTTTTTAATGGAGATGGAAGTCTATTGATAGTTTTCTTTGATTGATCAATGTTAAGAGAAAAGTTCAATTACCTTGGTTGTTGAAGGTATATATTTATTTTTTTGGTTTTCTTTAAATTGTTTCAAGCTGAACAAAACATATAGTATAAATTTTAAACAAATGAAACTAAAAAAACATTCTCCATTGTGCAAATAGATTTATATTTCAGTGATGTAAATATAAATATTTTTGAAGATTATCTAATGAATAGAAGAAACATATGGTTACCTTTTTTCAAGATTGTTCAATTATGAAATTATCCTATAATGGCCAATGGCAAGTAAACTGTCCAGGGGGGAAGTCGAAAATTCCAATGCCTTCGACCTCATTTATTGTTTCCACCGAAATTCCTTCGGCAGTTTTATTTAATTGTTTAATATCAGCGCGTTGTGGAGCTTTTGAATTTTCTGACCGACGAGGTAATGATTGACGACTGGGAGGTTTAGTTATGGGTAACGTGTGAAATGCAATTGAGGTATTTAGAAAAAGCTTTCCGTTGTGGTCCTGACTCTATTCGTTAGGCCGTTAAGAAAAAGCTAAGGTAATGATGTTGTGGTCCTCCGGCGTTATGGTCCTGACTCTATTCATTAGGAAAAAGCTAAAAGCTAGGGTAATGATGTTGTGGTCCTCCGCTGCGCTAATGATGTTGTCATCCTCGCACGTATAGGAGAGGGTTGAGGAGAGAGGAGAGTAAACGTTTAGTTACGCTTCATACGTTGGGAGAGGGTTGAGGAGAGAGGAGAGTAAACATTTAGTTCTGTAAAAATCCACAAGATATATGTACATATTTATTTACACCTTCGTAAAAGTCCAACATACATATTGTACTTCTTGGTTAGCATACATATTGTACCTGACCTTGTTGGCTAGCATACATATTGTACCTCATCTTGTTGTTTATTGTTGCAACATGAATTGATTTTAATTATGTGTGTCTCATCCTCATCACTATTGGTTATTATTGGCAACATGAATTAATTTTAACATCTGATTAGTTACTATTTTATAAAGTTGTCGTATAAAATGAGTATAAAATGTTCTATAAGTTATTGCCACTTATATATATATATAATTTTTTAAAATATATATATATATAAATATATTCTCATATTTACTTTTTATAATAATATATTATATATTATTATATATAATTATTATTATTAATATGTATATATATATATATATATTTTGCAATAATTTTTTTTTCAAGTTTTATTTAAATTTTAGGAAATAATTTTCTATTGTCGTAAATGTTTTTTTAATTATAATTTAGTAATAAATATTATAATTTAGTAATAAATAACTAATTTTAATTTAATTATAAATGTATTTCAATGGTTTTTTTGAAGCTTATATTTTTTTCTAAAATGAAGTTATATCTTCTTTAACCTTTCAAATATTAATATTTTAAAGTAAAGTTTATATATATATATATATATATATATATATTATATATATATAATTATTAACCTGATTTAAATTTTATTTTAATCAATTTAAACTTTTAATATAAAAACATTTCGAACATAACAAGAAACTTAATAATTTAATAATTTCTTTAAATAAACTGATGTTAATAATGAATGAACAATGCCACTTTAAAAAAAAAATAACTAATTTATTAGGTAATTAATTTTTTATGGTACATAATCTCTGGAGCTTATAACTTGTTATAATATGCCAAAAATATATGGCTATGGATTTTCTTTGTAAGCATCATCACCATTTTTTGTAAGTTTGAAAACCACATGTTATCATGATTCCTTTTAATCAATATATACTTTTCAACATTACAAATAATCACAACATCACAAGTGGCTATGACCATGATTTTTTTTAAACCACAATCATTCAATGAACATTTAAAAATATATCAAAAGTGGCTCGTGATGTTGATAAAATACAAACAAAATAAACATAGAATTTAAAAATTAATTTACAAATAGATGTTTTATGATCATATAATTTTAAATTTATGTGGTTTTAGTTTATGCTATGTATTTTTTTTGTTGTGCTCTTGTTCGACTTTGGTTGTTTGTTATGATTTTATGTGTATAATCTTTTCACACATATGTATTATCACATACAATAATTATTTTTCCAATGTGTAGAATTTGTATACTAGAGTGTCAACATTTAATTTGTAGTTTAATTTAATAAAATGTTGTTTTTTTCTGCAAATGACAACAAGAACATGAATGAATTTTAATTTTAGTGAGCACTACTATTCAATAAACATTGTTTTTTAATTAATCATTTCTTATCATTAGATAGAATTTTTAGGATAATGGAATTTTAAATGTTTGTATTTCTATTTTACGTAATGTATGTGTTTGCTTGTTTATGATCTTGTTTGTGTATAAACTTTAGAACACAAGAAAAAATTTCAGTAGAATATGTCATATGGATGGTCATTGCCCAAATTTACTATGGACTTGATACAAGTCACATTTATCATGATTTCACACATAAAATATAATATCCAAGAATTACACTTCCAATTAATTGAATGTGTATTAAACTATATATGTCAAAATTAGGATTTGGTTTAACAAAATTCCATTTATTTTTGCAAATGACCATGGTTTCTTTTGTAAGTATCATTACTCAATGCATCTATGAGAATCAAACAATTTTATAAGTATTTTTAATCGATATATATTTATAATTAGTTACAATGGATGTTTCATGATGATAGGGTTTTAAATGTTTGTATTTTTATTTTATGTAATGTATTTACTTGTTTGTCTTTGCTCTTGTTTGTGTTTCTATGTCTATGAATTCTAGAACACACAAAAACTTTCATTATCATGTACCATATGGAAGGTCACTAAACAAATTTCTGACAAACTTGATACAAATAACTTCTATGATGATTTTAAGCATCCATAGTATCTAATGCAGGAGATACACTTAAAATTATTTGAATGCTTGCATTAAATTATGCATGTTCAATTTAATAAAATTTCACTTATTTTGGTAATTGACCATGGCATCATGAATGACAATTTTTTTTTTTTCCTTTATAACCACCACTATACTATTCAATGCGTATTTGAAAATCAGATTCTCTTATAATTGTTTTTAATTAATATATTCTTTCTTCCTTAGGAAAAATCATAATTTTATTAATGAAAGCAAATTACATGTAGATTCCGATAATGCGTTCAATCCCGCCAATCGAAACTAATGATCACAGAAACCAAAAATACAACTCCAAAATGGTGGTAAACATGTTACCCTTTTCTCCATTTCTTCTTTTTAACCTTTCACCATTGTCCTTGGGAAGGTGTGGTAGCTACAAGCGCTAGCTGGGTCCCTTCTTTAATTCTTGGATTTTCCTTATCTGGATCCACACTTCCATATACATGATGACGTTTTGAGTCCCCTGTCCGCATTGCTACAGGGATCATCTCCTACATCAACTTTATGTTCTTTCCTAGGACAACCATCCATTGTGCGATCTTCTCCTAGTTGGAGTGCATTCATGCCCAAGGAAACTCCAACAAATGGCTCTCATAGGCTGCAAACTAACGGTTCCAATATTGGTCACAAACTATGACCCAACGCACCTCAAAATGTTGTTGCTCAGACTTTTTCAATGCTGGAAGTCTGTGACTGGTTAGGGAACTAACCAGAGTCCCTAAAAACCCTTCAAAGTAGGCCCAAATATCCCCTTATGTTGAGGTTGTCCTCCAAGGATATGCTGCCCCATAACGCTGCTCCTTCAGGGTAGTTTTGAGCCCATATTCAGGGGCCTGTCTCCATAAAGGTATTGCGACCCTTACAACACCCAAACTAGGGCCACGATAGCCTCTTGGTAGGAATTTCCACCCTCCAAAATGCCTCAAAACAACCTCCCTGGTCCTTCTTTGGCTATCACCTCCAAGGACAAGACTACGACCCTCTAAACATCCCTTAACCACCCCGTGTTTACCCTTCAAATCACTCACTGACCCTGCCTTGGCTACGGTCTATAAGAGAAGGTCCTTGGCCCTTCAACCAGCAAACACGAACTCCAACTTGGTTGTTGGTCACCCTGCAAAAACCCTACAAAGATAAAAGTTCAAACTCCTTGGTTATGTGCCCTTAAATATATGGCCTAGAACATAGGTAATCTCTCTCCAATGAGATCTCCAAATGAGGTATGTGTTGAAAAAAAGGACTTTCAAATGACTCCACAATACCTTCTATTGATACACTAAAAGAAGGGTTCCTCCAATGTCATTCTAGCATTTCACAAGCTGTCAGAAGCCTAAATAACATTAAGCCAGCCTTGACACTTCTTGTGAAAACCCATACTTTCACTTAAAAAAATTGTAGCTCCTTAATGACAAGTTAGAATTTGATTATTCTAATTGCATCAAAATCGTCTCGTTGAGAGATATCATCCTCATCCATCACATGTCGAAAAATCATCATGGTTTTGGCCCACAATATTGAAGAATCTGGGGAAAATGTAGTTAGTATGATTTTTCTTATCATGATAACTATTTCTATGGTATTTCAACTTTTTTCTTATTAGAAAAATCTTATATTGATATCATTAGTGTGTGTATTTCTTAGTTCATCGAAAAGTTACTGAAATACAAGTGACAAGAACATAAGGTGTTCACTTTCTGCCAGGGCCAAAACCTATCCCTCTTGGAGAGGAAAACCCACACACAATTATTTTTATAGAGATTCCAATTGACTAATACTAAGACCTTGACGCTTGACCTACTAAGCCACTCAAAGACCAAAACATCAATCCTTTTCTTAATTTAAAGATCATAATCATTATTATTGTTGCTTCACTGAGATCATCATCATAGTACCACAAAGATTCTTGTAGTTGCACCATTGCTTGTACTTCCACCTATATCATTGTTTCATCACCATATCAACGAGGTCTTTTATATGTGAGCTTCACTGAGATAGTGAACATGATCGAGACTTGCTACTTTACAAAAATCTTGAATGAGTCTAGAATGTGGAATGTATTACTAATATCACTGGTAATTCTGCCGAGATTTTAATGACATCTAGAGAGTAGGTTGAGGTAAAGAGTGTCACTTTAGGACCTTCCATTCACAAGTATGGTGAGATTGTTATTATGTGATGCTGATGAATGTGAGACTGTAAGGAGGTTGAAAATATAGTGGGTTGATTTCCAAAATACATACTGTAACAACACTTCAAAACATCAATGGTATCCGAGATTTCTCGCTGTAATCATCCCTGAGATTTCTGAGACATATGAGATTTGTCTTCATGGCCATCACCTAGACTTATGGTTTTTAGTCCTAGTCTAGTCCATGACACATGAAATAGAAAAACACAATTTTCACTCCTTTTTAATAAGGGGTGATGTAATCTAAGCTCTCTCTTAGCGAAGGCGGCGACGGTGGCAGTGAAGGTGATGTAGGAGGTAGAGGAGGTAGTGAAGGAGGTGCTAGCAGTGGAGGATGTGGAGGAAGAAAATGAGTTGGAAGAAATGTAGGTAGAGGCAGTGGTGGCAGTAGCGGTGACGGTGGACGATGTGGAGGAGGAGGAGGAGGAGGATGCTAAGGTAGTTGAGGAGGAGGTGGAGGTAGTGGTGGAGGTGGAGTAGAAGAAGGAGGTGGAGGGTGTGGTGAAGCCGAAGGAGGAGGAGGAAGAGGAGGAGGTCATGCTGTTGGTGGAGGTTGAGTTTTTGGATGAGCAGGCATAGGTGGTGGTGGATGAGGAGGTGGAGGTGGAGGAGGAGGAGCAACAGGATGTGGAGGTTGAGGTGGTGAAGTAGGTGGAGCCAAAGGAGAATGAGAAGGATGAGGAGGAGGAGGTGGTGTAGGAGGAGGTGGATGTGAAAATGGAGGAGGAGGAGGTGGAGGTGGTTGCGGTGGAGGTGGAGGAGGAGAAGGAGCATGCCGAGGACAGGGTGGATGAGGTGGAGGTGGAGTTGGAGGTGTTGGTGGATGAGGAGGAGGAGGAGCAGATGAAGGTGGAAGTGGAGGAGGAGGACGAGGACGAGGAGGACGAGGTGGAGGTTTAGTTGGTGGAGAAGGTGGAGGCAAGGGAGGTGGAGGAGGAGGTGGAGGTTGAGGAGGAGTTAGAGGCAGAGGTGGATTTTTAGGTGGGGGAAGACGAGTTGGTGGAGGAGGAGGAGGAGGTGGAGGTGGAGAAGGAGAAGGAGGAGGAGAAGGAGAAGGAGGAGGAGAAGGAGAAGATGGTGGAGGAATGGAGGAGGAGGAGGAGGAGGTGGTGGATGTGGATGATGATGAGGAGGAGGGGGTGGTCGATGTGGATGATGAGGAAGAGGAGGTGGATGTGGGTGATTAGATTATGGAGGTGGAGGTGGAGGTGGATATATGGAAGTTAATTTAAGATTGATGTCTTAAATTAAAATATTAAATTGTCACTCTCTTCTCCATTGTTAGAAATGAAAGCTACAGTTTCATTAATCAAAAACATATCTCTTCACATACATAATATCCTACTATCAAATGATAATTAATCCATTTATAAATATTTCCCCTATTCACAAATATAGTCATTCAAGTACATGAAATTTCTTTTACGTTTAGATCTGATATCTTGGCTAAGAATTTGAAGCATTTATCAAGATCAAAATTTTGTGTTTATTTTGTTTAAACCTTTTGTTAGTCTCTTAAACACTTATAGTTCTATTTTAATTGTTCAATGAACCATCTTTTTTGGAATGATTGGTTTCATCTAATTATCGTTGATTTAAAAAGCATTGCTTAAATTTAACATTGTTTCTTGAATAAGAAGCCTTATGTTCTTCTTCTTTTATGTTTACTTGAGAAACATAGGATATTAGGAATCATATATGGCTTTGTTTATTGTTTTGGTATTTCACATATTTTGCATAATTATTATTTTGCGTAGTCATATAGAGTTGACATGAATATCTAATGTGTACTCATAGAATATAAATAGAACAAATATTATAGTATTGTAAACTTTTGATGGAATTAGTTCATTACATATAGTAAGAAGAAAATACATGGTATAAATTGTCCTTGTGAATAAAAAGAAAGGTTTACATTGTTGGGGCCATAAGACAACCAAAACTATTTTATCATAATTAAATAATTTCATTAACGAAGAGAGGGAAAATCAATTGAATTGAAATCGATATACATGCATTTTCTTTAGTGTCGTTCATTTTGGGAAAAGCACTAGATATATAAGGGTTTTGTTTTAACTCAAATGACATCAAATTTCCTTGCAGCCAACATCAAGTGAAAATGGAAACCAACATCGAAACCCTATAAAGAGTAATTGTTTAATAAGTACTTGAAGGCTAAAGAATAGGAGGAAAAGCTTGCATGAATTTTGACCCCAAAATAATTTCACAAGATAACCCAAGTTGGTCATAGACTAATCTATGCACACAAGAAAGGAATTCCTTTGTTTGAATTGGAATCACTTTAAATTAATTAGGAAAAGAACATTATAAAGGGTTTTGAGATATGTAGAGACTAACCTTACTAATATGGATGACATCCTTCAATCCGATGCTTTGTTGTAAACGGAATAACATTAGTATTGTACATATATGCATGTATAAAGAAAAATTATATTGAGATGAGAATCAAGTTACGGTTTAATCATAGAGTGAAAATTCTGGAAAGGTTGTACATTATGGGAAGGAAATCTATGTATGAAGGGTAGTTCATTTTGAAATCATTCAGAAAAGCATAAATTACCCCGAAATCCTTTGAGGCAACCATAACCAACTTATGATATATCACAAACACAAAGTTAGAAGTAAAAAATTACAATAATATACCCAATATGCAATAATGGCTATACTATAACAAACATAAGTGAATGTAGAGGAACCAAAGGTCTTGTGGTGGCTTACCGAAGGATTTCATCCATACCACATATAACAAGGACTCTCTTTCTAAGAGCGTGAGATGGACATAAGTTTTTCACACACATCGCACATAGAATCACATAATCCGAAAACATCAATGTTTTGTTTTTGAAAAACCTCACTGAGAGAAGTATATTTAATATAGTAATTTTCATTCTTTCAACTACTTAGTTTTGTTGAGAATTGTATGGAACTATGCTATTATGTTGAATCCCATGCTTGCAGATATATTTTTTATATTCATTAGATTACATTATATTCCATTAATGGTATGAAGAGAGCCAATATGTGATTATGCTTGATATCCAATCCATACATGAAAATCCTTAAATGTTTTGAAAGATTGAGATTTACTTTTTAGTAAGTACACCCAACACATTCCAGTGTAATCATCAACATAAGATTTCGTACATTTATTTTCATTATCATAATGAAAACGCATAGGACCACACAAACCAAAATATATATGTCTAAATTTTCTACATGAATGAAGGGGCCTTGCTAGCGATTGTGAACAAGGAGCAAGTGGCGAATGATTACGCATAGATATAGACCCATATAAATAAGAAAGTGGAAAATCCCACATATATTTAGTACGGTACTCAATTGACATATTTAATGCTTAAAGTGTTTATGTATAACAAAGGAAACGTGTTGAGTTCTCATGCTTTGGGAGTTAAATCACCCTTGACGAGGAAGGGGCATGACTAAGTAAAGAAAAAAATGAGATAATATTGACAGATAGTCTATGAGCTCTTCGTAGAATAAACAATGTTCCAATGTAAATAAGCCTGATAATTTTTGAAGTAGTAGAGAAGTTTATTGGGGGTAATATTTGAGGCTTTTTCAAAATAAAAAATAAAAAATAGTTGTCAATTTTGAAATTTTTTTAAATTTATTTGCTCAAAGTTTATACTTTAAAATTATTTAAACTAAAAAATTATTAGAACTCTCAATATTTTTATGAAAATATCATTAAACATTTAACATTATGGATATTAGGGAGTACTAATGTTAGACAAGGTTTATACGCTTTAAAATAAATTTCCATCCTTGAAAGTTTTACTACTAGATAGAACCCTTTGAGAAGAAAGAAAAAACATGGCACAATTGTGCAAAATATATAAAATAATTAAGTGACTAAAAGAGATGATAACATGAGACATTGTTGAATGAAACTAACATATGGGGAATAACTAACAAGGAATAAAGTTTTGGGTCATTTAATGTTTGCATGTTGTGAGGCTTTGTGACATAGTACTCATGAAAACCCTCAATGCTAAGCGCGCGTAAATTTCATGATACTTTTTTATTTTAAATGATAAAAGAAAGCTTAGGATGCATAAATTTAACTATATTATAATTTAGTCAAAGAAACGTTGTACTCTTATTTTATTTTGTTAAATCTTTTTATGCACATCCAAGTTTATTTCACCTTCATGGTTTCTTTTCATAAAAAGGAGAACTAAGGAATTTTTCATTGTACATATATAATAAAAATATGATCACTTTTAGTAGAAAAGCTGGAATAGGAGGTGATGTAGGTGTTACATATCCCAAATAAGGTGTAATGTTGAACAATTATCTCCTTGTTAATGAAAAGTATTACCTTTCCCATTCAGTGTGTATCTATTTTATTATATTTCCATTTATTTTAATGTTTTTCCTAAAATATATTTATTAATTTGTCAGTAAGTATCAAAAAATATATTTTTATATTGTAATACCTTTCGCCTCCAAATCACATGGAAGGTTTCTTGCATATCTCACATCCATTCAAAGGGGGATTTTCATGAATAATGATGTTAGATAAAGCGTTAATATTTGTATAATGGTTCCAATATATTTCGGTTTGTATCCTTTAAATTCCATTCCTAAAGAAATAAATGTGAATGCATTTGAGATTTGCATAAATTTAATAGAAAAATATCTCATAGACTATACATATAGTGAAATTCATTGCAATTGAACTCAACAACCCCCTATATTTGAATACGAAGCCTCAACATTTAACTTGGAATTGATTAGACAAAATAAAATTAAAAAAAAAACAACAACAACATATAATAAATCATATTATATATATGTATGTGTATATAATATATATACTATTATATTATATATATATATATATTATATATATATTATATATATTATATATATATGTATATTAAATATAAATATTAGGTGATAAAGAAAAATAGGAATACATAATTTAAACACATGAAATACATATAAATAAAATTGTCAAAACATATTTATGATTCCTTAATTATGTTATGTTGATAGTGTGTATGCCTTGTAATAAGATTTCTAGAATAATTTAATTATCAATAATCAATAGCTTGATGCTAGAGGTAAAATAATCAATAATTAATATTTTTAATATCAGTCATTAATAGAAGTTTGGGATTTATTTAATTAAAAAATGGTCTCAACATTAATTTCAAATACACTATATATAGAATATTTTGACTATAAAATGATTTACTGGTTTTTTTATAACTCTATTGTGACCATATAATTAAATGGATTGAAAATTGTTATATCCATCTATCTATGATAAGAATCAAAACACTAACCCCATTATACATATTGCATTAACTAGATTAAATAATTCATAAAAGTTAGCTAAAATATATATTTATTATTATTATTATTATTATTATTATTATATTATTGGAGTTATATAATATATATAAATATGTTTATCCATGTTGATTCACGCCACTATTATTATGGAAATATTTTAATTGGAAACATTTCTTCTTACATTACCATGGATTTGAAATACCACATTCCCAATATGATGTGTTGATATGCCAATTTAAAAAAATTAATTAATTTGAGATAATTTAATTAGTAGATTATGCCTAATTTGGACAGTCATCTTATCATTGATATGTCAATACTACCACGAATATTGCAACATTTTCCATCAGGTTTAAATATCTATGATCAACATAATAATTAAATTATAACTATGGAAGATCTATTTTCTTCGAAATTAAGTTAGAAGAAAATATTAACATTAAATTAAGACAAACTAGGGAAGCCATATAAATTAAATGGACCCAACTACAAATAAACTTCAATTCATGATAACCATAAAAATGGGTAACCCATTATTCCTATCAAATTTAATATATTAATAAAATGACAAAAATTAACTAAATAATAACTTTATTACAAATTATATTGTGGTTATTTATAAGAAAGAATTACATGCACATTTCAACAACAACAAAAAACCTTAGTGGAAAATTTTAGCAATGAAATATGTCAATATTACTACGAATATTCCAATTAATTCCATGGGGTTTAGATATATTCTATCAACCTAATAATTAACTTATAACCATGGTGATGAGCATAATTATAGGCATATATAACGTGTGGTCAACCGACTTATGTACTAATTGTTGGACTGCAAAAGGCGGATCATTAATTCTTATTGGAATGTTTATATTATGTTGTTCTGTTTCATAGTTATAACATTCCAGCCAAATCTCCATTTCATGTTGTTCTCTCTACTGAATGTTGTTACCAGGTAACTTAATATGTCATCAAACCTAGAATACTTGGATGAAACTTTGTCACTATCAGTCTACTTGGATCACATTTTATCTTGAACATCATTTTCTTCTATACTTATTATTGAAGCAACATGGGTTGAATCACAAGTCAAGTCGATGTTCAATTTTTATTTTTTCCTATTTGGTTCAGTCGACTATCCTTAGTCATATGCCTATGACGAGTGCCTTTCTACACTGAGTTTGTCTGGAATCAATTTTTTATGTTGCTGTCTTTTCTAAACTACCATCATTTTCTATAGTTTTTCTTCCTTAAATAGATATCCTCCATATCCAAGCAACTGGAAGACATCAAACCCAATACAATATTCTAGAAATTGTTCTAATTTTCTATGCTTCCTTTCTTTTCTACCCTTTATACGATATCATCAAAAACTTTACATGCAATTGAGTGTAGAGTCTATTGTTGTTGTGTGTCTTCTAGTTGAATACCTGGAAATATTCCATTTCCATTTATTGTGTATGTTTACATCCCTGTTTTTTTCCAACTCCATGAGTCTTTGCTTGCAATATTATTATGAGATTATGTCACAAGTTCTAAGAGGTCAAATTTAAATGGTTGTGTATAATTATGCTTCCCTTTCTTCCTCTTGTTCAGCATCTCGAAGCAGTAAAATTATATGACCTTGTTATTCTCGAGCTGATAGTGGAATTGGGAATATTATATTAGATTATTAATCGATCCTATATATATTTCATTAATTGTAGGCTGATACAAAATCTCTTGCAGGTCTACATCTAAAGAGTTGACATACCAAACTTCAATTATTTGTATGGACAATTGAACATGCGATGACAGAGGATTCATTTTTTGTATATGTTGAGGTACTCTCCATCTGTTGGAAGATTTCTAAAGATTTCTTAAGGACTAACTAGTGAAGTTTGTTTCATGTCTACTGAAATTAGTAAAGAGGCAAACCAAATGTACTTATTAAAATTTTCACATTCATATCAGTTCATATTCAGCATGTCACCAACGAGTTCTTCCTAGTTGTATATTTTTCCTGTCATGATCATCTTACCAATTTATTGTTTAATACTGATTTTAATGTTAGAGACTCTCCCTATTCATGCAAAATGACTCTCTCTCATTAGGAAAGATCTAGAAATAAGAAAAAAAAATGAAATATCAAAAACTTCTTTTAATAATACATATATTTAACACAATAATATAAACATTAATAAATAGGAATCGAATAAAGAATATTTATTATTCATATTGCATTGAATAGTGGAAATAGGAAAAAACCATATAGAAATACACAATTTAGAAATTTAGGAATTTTATAATTTTGAAATACATATAACTAAATATAGAAAAAGCATATATATACTTGATTAATATTAATTGATGGAAGGAATAATAGTTAAAATGAACTTCAAATACAAACATTAAGACCTTAAAGCATATACAAAATATACACCATCATTGTATGATCTAATGGGTGAAGTACGAGTACTCGTCAAGATCATTACCATATGTTGACTCACAAAAAGTTCTTTTCGGGTCAATATCATAATTAAAATCATTACCATATGTTGCCTCACGAAAATTTATTTTTGGGTCAATATCGATAATCAAAATATCATCTCAATGATATACAATATCTATTGTATTCCTATCTTATGGGATTTAATTTAGAGTTACACTTCATTCAAATTTATCACTATGTTATGACACTTTAGGTGCATAAACGATATAGTTTTAATGGTATAGTTAATGTGTTAGATATTAAAATTGATGTGTATTGTAAAATTTTAAGAATTACAATGTCACGTTGATGAAGAGTACTAGGGGTCATAGTTTCTAGAATTCATTATGTTTTAAAGAGCATAGTGCACTATGGTTTAATTAATTTTAAAGTTAGTCCCTTAAGAATTATCAAGTGACCAATGTCATATTTTTTGAATGGTAATAGTTAGAGGTTGCATCATGGAAGGGTTTTTAATTATCTAAGAGTATGAGTGATCACAGTATATTAAAGGTTATGGGTCATATTAGTGTTTTGAAATTCATAATGGTTTTTGGTTAAGGGGAACATATTGTATAAGATATCTTGGTTAGACCAGGAAAATGTTACATTAAATAAGGGTTACGTTTAATATTTTACTTTGCTTTCTTTAAAATTTAGAGGTAAATTATTTTGGTTCGTATTTTATTAATTTAAGGGGTGGTTTATTTTTAGTGAATGTAATTTATATTTTGTTTTTTAATTGGTAGTGGTGGTGGTGGTTGTGGCGGATGAAGAGGAGGAGGATGTGGTGGTGATTGTGGTGGTGGAGGTGGAGGAGGAGGAGGAGGGGGTGAAGGAAGTTGAGCAGGAGGTGGAGATGGTGGTGGAGGTGGAGGTGGAGGAGGAGGTGGAGGAGGTGGTGGTGGTAGAGGAAGAGGAAGAGGAGGAGAAGGAAGAGGAGGAGGTGGTGTTGTTGGTGGAGGTTGACGTGGTGGATGAGAGGGTGGAGGTGGAGGATGAGGAGTAGGAGGAGACAGAGGTTGAGGTCATGGAGGAGGTGCACATGGAGGAGGAGGAGAAGGAGGAGGAGGAGGGGGTGGTATTGGAGGAGGAGGTAGACATGGACATGAAGGAGGAGGAGAAGTAGGAAGTGGAGGAGGAGGAGGTGGTGGTGGCGGTGGGGAAGTAGGAGGAGGAGGTGGAGGTGGATGTGGGGGTGGAGGTGGAGGTGGTGGTGGAGTAGGAGGAGTATGAGAAGGGTGTGGAGCAGGAGGAGGTGGAGTTGCAAGTGGTGGTGGAGGAAGAGAGGAGGAGTAGGTGAAGGTCAAGTTGGAGTTTGAGGTTGGGGAGGTTCTGAAGGCTTACGTGGAGGTTTAGGTGGAGAAGGAGGAGGAGGAGGAAGAGGAGGAGGAGGAGATGGTGGTGGGGAGGGTCTGAAGGTTTACATGGAGGTTTAGGTGGAGAAGGAGGAGGAGGAGGAAGAGGAGGAGGAGGAGATGGTGGTGGGGGAGGTGGAGGTGGAGGAGGAGAAGGAGGAGGATGAGGAGGAGGCGGTGGAGGAGGTGGAGGTGGAGTTGTAGGTGGTGGTGAATAAGGAGTCAGAGGATGGGGATGAGGAGGAGGGAGAGGGAGAGTGAAGGTGGAGGAGGAGGAGGAGGTGGTGGTGGAGGTGGTGGTATATGAGGAGGTGGAGAAGGACGGGTAGGAGGAGGAGGTAGAGGCAAAGGTCATGTAGGAGGCAGAGGCAGAGGAGGTGGAGGAGGAGGTGGAAGGAGAGGAGGAGGTATAGGCGGAGGTGGTGGAGGTGGTAGAGGAGGAGGTGGTGGAGGAGGTAGAGGTGGAGGTGTTGGAGGAGGTGGACGTGGAGGTGGGGTAAGAGGAGGTGTAGGAGGAGGAGGAGGTGGTAGTGGTGGTGGAGAAAGAGGAGGAGGAGGATGTGATGGTTGAGGAGGTGGTGGAAGACAAGGAGGAGGAGGCGGATGAGGTGGAGGTGGAGGATTAGATGGTGGAGGTGGAGGTGGAGGTGGAGATATGCATGTTAATTTAAGATTCATGTATTAAATTCAAATATTATGTTTTCACTGTCTTCTCCACTGTTGGAAATGAAAGATACAATCTCATCAATCCTGAACATATCTCTTCGCATACATAAAATCCTACTATTAAATGATAAGTATTTCATTTAGGAATATTTCCTCTATTCACAAATATAGTGATTCAAGTACATCAAATTTCTTTTACGTTTAGGTATGATATATTCGACAAGCATTTGAAGCATTTATGAAGATAAAAACTTTGTGTTTATTTTGTTTAAAACTTTTGTTAGTCCCTTAAACACTTATAGTTCTAGTTTTGTTCTTCAATTAACCATTTGTTTGGGAATGACTAGTTTCATCTAATTATCATTGATTTCAGAAGTGTTGGTTAAAGTTAACGGTGCTTCTTGAATAAGGGGCCTTATGTTCTTGTTTTCTTATCTTTACATGAGAAACATAGGATATTAGGAATCATATATGGATTTTTTTATTCTTAGCCATTCCAAATTTTTTGTGTAATTATTATTAATTTTTTATATATCTAATATATACTTATTGTAGTGTAGTAGAAAATGACCATTGGTTACTAGTAGAAAGAAAAACAAGAAATCACATGAAGATAAAGAACATAGGAATAGAAGAAGTGAAATGATACAGTAGAGAAGCAACAAAGTGTTACTTTATATTATATTCTCTTGAGAAGACAATCACAAAAGATACAATGATGCATACATTTCCATATATATATATATATGATGCTGATGATGATGATGGTGGTTAACGTCCACTGATACCAAACATTGGTCTATCGGACATAAAGAAACAAATTATTTATTTTGATTTAAGATTTTATTCCTATGATCAAAAAGCTTGGAGAGAAGCCTCCTGAGCTCACTATAATTTTGACATTATAAGAGGCTAGGAAGGTCAGTATTGTAACGAAGATTGTGAAACTAAGATCTAATGTGGTTGTATGCAGGGCACTCTAAGAGGAAGTGGTTTTCATCCTCGATGTTCCTATTCTCACATACATGGAAAATCCTTTCCATCCATGGTGTTTTAGGAGCTTCCCAAAAACCCGTTTCACTATGGAGCTCATGAGAGTTCATTCTAATATTTTCTATATTAATTTTCTTCTTTGAGCTAGTTAAAATAGAGGGATACTTTTGATATTCTAGAGTGGGGTTGACGACGTTCTTATAATAACTTAATTTTCTTTTAGTCGCTAAATCTTTCTCACACCACATGTTTTTTTGAACTTAGAAGTAACAATATCTTTAATGTTATTAATGTTTTGCAATGCATCATTCTCGTTGATATCTGAATAGTTTAACCAGGCCCTTGTGTCTTTATGCCACCAGCGATTGAGCCTTAGGTGGTTTTGGCTGGAATTTAAAGCTAGCTTAGGAATTCTATGATCATCTATGTTATTGATTTTATGCCTGTAAAACAGAAACCTAATCATAGCTAGGCTCTCAATAGGGGAAAGACCTGCTTCTATAAGGATAATACGATAGGGTGTATTAATTTTAATTTTCAAGTTATAAGTTATAAAACGCTTTTGGATTTTCTCAATCTTTCTCGATGATTCTTTGGAGATGCTGCAACCCCAAACCTCACAGCAATATAAGATAACAGGAGTGACTAAATTTTCAAAGAGGAGCTTATTTTTATCCCACATTACGATGTTTGTTGTTTTAAAATTATTTTCAAGACCAAAATAAGCTTTCCACCCCCCATTAATCCTTTTCCCAATGCTATGGTTCTAGTTAAGCTTGTGATGAATATCGATTCCTAGGTACTTGTAAGAATGCACTTCCTCCAAGTTATTATTATCATACATAAAATTAGCGTAAGTGTCCTTCTTTGATTTGATAATCATAACTTTTGTTTTGTTAGTGTTAACAGTCATACCCATGGTAGAGCAAAAATCCTTAAGAAGCCTGAGTTGCTTACCAAGATCAGATGGGCACCTTGCGAAAAGAACAATATCGTCATCATAAAGAAGAAGAATGATGACTATCCGAGCTAAGATTGTGCCATCACATCCTGCTTCCTCTAAATATCTTTCGAGCTTATCGATGTAAATGCCAAATAGTGTAGGGGGGAGGGGGAACCTTGTTTAACTTGATGTTACACTTAATATCTTTTGACCACCCCTCATTTCTCTTTAGCTTGGCAATTACATTATCATATAACCTTATAGCGCTAGCTCTCAACTCGAGAGTAACCTTTAGCTCTTCTAATCTATTCCAAAGGTTGTATCTAGGAACCGTATCAAAAGCATTTCTAAATTCCACAAAGCAACAAAATAAATTGGATTTATCATTATGGCATTCCCTCATAATGATTCTAAGTGTAATGAGGTGGTCCTTTGTTGAGTGATGCCTTTTGAAACCTGCTTGGCTTGTAGCCCACTTAGCTTCACTTTCAAGCCATATGCTTAACTTCTTTTCCAAAATACTACCATATAAATTGGCTAAGGGAGGGCTGATTATAATTGTCTAATAATTAGAGGGGATTTTTTTATCCCCACTTTTAAAAATAAGGATAATGAGGCTCTCATTCCAAGGCTTAGGGAACCCTTGCTTGACTGCTTGATTGAAAAGCTTGTGGATGTGGGGGATGAGGACAGGACCTCCAATTTTTATGATTTTTGCCTCGTAACCTTTAATGTCCTTAGCTTTCCCATTAGCGAGGTGATTAACCCCAAACTTAATGTCTTCTAAAGAGAAAAATACTTTCGTTGTGAGCAGGGTTTCAAAATTATCCACGACATAAATACTTTTATAATGAGCATAATTTGTATATTAACTTATTAATATTTAAATTTTTGTTTAACTTAATTAATATGATTTTTATAATTAGTTACATGTTATGTTTTATGATGAATTTTAAATGTTTGTGTTTTCATTTTATGTAATGTATTCCATTATTTATTTATGATGTTGTTTGTGTATAATTTTAGCACACAAGAAAGGAAGGTCATTGCCCAAATTGTCTATTGACATAATACAAATTACCTTTATGATGATTTTACACACATAAAATATAATATCCAAGAATTACAGTTCCAATTAATTAAATTTGTATTAAACTATATATGTTCAAATTACCATTTAGTTTAACAAAATTCCATTTATTTTTACAAATGGCCATAACACCATGAATGGCTATGGATATTTTTGTAAGTATCATTATTCAATACATCTTTGAGAATCAAATTCTTTTATAAATATATTTAATCAATATATATTTATAATTAGTTACAAATCCATGTTTTATGATGGTACAATATTAAATATTTGTGTTTTTATTTTATGTAACGTACTGGTTTATTTATTTGTGTTTGTATCTCTATAAATTCGTGAACATAGAAAAAATATTAGAATAACTTTATACAAATAACTTATATGATTATTTTAGGCATGCATAGTATCCAATGCAAGAATTACACTTCAAATGAATTGAATGCTTTCATAACTTATCTATCTTAAATTTAATAACAGTTCACTTATTTTAGTAAATGAACATGACATCATGAATGACAATGTATTCTTTTTTGTAACCACCACTCTTCAATGTGTGTATTTGAAAATCACAATTATTTTTAATTAATATATTCTTATAATTAATTACGATTTTATGTTCTATGATAGAATTTCAAATGTTTGTGATTATAGTTTTTTTGTCTATGTGTTTGTGTTTTGCATATTTTATAAGTATTTTTAAGCAATATATATTTAGAATTAGTGACAAATTCATGTTTTATGATGGAATGGAATTTGTCGGAATATTCATGGTAATATTGAAATATCAATGATAAGATTTCTGAAGCCCATGGAATATGTTGGAATATTCATTAAATAGTGGTGGTTACAAAAAGGAATACATTGTCATTGAGGATGTCATGGTCATTTACCAAAGTAAGTGAACTTTTATTAAATTTAAGATAGATAACTTATGCAATAATTCAATTCATTTGAAGTGTAATTCTTGCATTGGATACTATGCATGCTTAAAATCATCATAGAAGTTATTTGTATAAAGTTATACTAATAATTGTTTTTGTGTTCACGAATTTATAGACATACAAGCACAAACAAACAAATGATTACTTAAACTAGAAACACAAATATTTAAAATTCTACCATCATAAAACATGGATTTGTAACTAATTATGAATATATATTGATCAAAAATAGTTATAAAATAATTTTATTCTCAAAGATGCATTGAATAATGATACTTACAAAAACATCCATATCCATTCATGATGTTATTGTCATTTGCAAAAATAAATGGAATTTTATTAAACTGAATGCTAACTTAAACATAGCCACCACTCTATAGCCATCACTCTATTGAAAAATTCTATAACCATCACTCTATTAAAAAATAAAAATTAAATATTAAAAAATCAATATTAAAATTTATATATAGTATATATATATATATATATATATATATATATATATATATATTATATATTATATATATATATAATATATATTATATATATATATGATATACATTTAATTGTATATTAATATAAAAATTAATGATTAAAAAACATATGGGGATACATAATTTACAAACTTAAAATAGATATAACTAAATTTGTGAAAGCATATTTATGACTCATTAATTGTGTTATGTTGAAATTTGTGTATACCTTATAATATGATTTCTAGAATTTTAATTAATAATCAATAATCAATAGGTTGATGCTAGAGATTTAATAATCAATAATTAATATTTTCAGTATTATTCATGAATAAAATGTTGAGATTTATTTCAAATTTAGTTATGATCTTTGCTCCTTCTCAATTTAAATAAAAAAAATATTTGATAACTCATTTAAAATATCCCATATATATATATATATATCATTTTGACTATAAAATGATTTATTGGTTTTATTATAGCTATTGTGACCATATAGTTAAATGGATTGAAAATTTCTATAGCCATCACTCTTTGATGAGAATAAAAACACTAACCCCATTATACATATTGCATTAACCAGACTAAAAAATTCATAAAAGTTAGAGCGCGAAAACGTTACATTAAATAAGGGTTACGTTTAATTTTTTACTTTGCTTTCTTGAAAATTTAAAGGTAAATTATTTTCGTCTGTATTATTTTAATTTAAGGGGTGGTTTATTTTTAGTCAATGTAATTTATATTTTGTTTTTTAATTGGTAGTGGCGGTGGTGGTTGTGGCGGATGAAGAGGAGGAGGATGTGGTGG
>APFE030549830.1:0-10855 GCA_000404065.3 Pinus taeda | reverse complement strand
AAGGAGAGGGGCATGTTAGGCCCCTATACTACTAGTGTAACCCCTTATTGTTATTAGTACAACCCCCTTATTATATATATGTACCCATGTAGTGCCCATATTGTCACTATTGTGCCCCATAGAAGCCCACCATTGTTATTATTGTGCCCTTACATTATTATTGTTATGCCGGCTCTCATTACATTATGACCCCTTAGACTCCCATATATAGAAAGGAGGTATTTTCATTTGTATCATCCAAGAATTGTTCATTTATGTAAAGGAGGTTGCCCCCTCAAAGAGGTTGAATTCTAAGGCGTTGAGCTATCTTTTCTATCTTTTTTGAGCTGGTTTCATAACAGAGAGCATGCCTAGTTATTTTTAAAAAAATATACCATTGGTTTGAAAGAGGACATTAGCGAAAATTATTGATTGTTCACCCAACTAGATGATTGGAAACCTATAAGTGAGTTATGGAAGCACATGTTGTGTTAATTATATAAATCATCAACCCACATAATTCATTACTAATGTCCCCCTTCTATATTTACCCCCACACCCTCAACCTCCTAACCCTTGAGGCTCATGATAGGTTGATCTTCATACAAGAAATTGAATATCCATCTCTTATTTTATTTTTTTATAACAATGAATAATGGGTCAAATGACATATATGTAAGGAAAAAAATAATTTTCATAGATATCACCTACCCTCACATGCATCAAGAAATTTTAAAGGAAGAAATCCCAAATCTAGATCTAGTAGAGACTACACTTTCTCCTCCTAAAGAAATCACCTTGAAGCCTTCTTATGAGGAACCGCAAATTTCCCACCATGTTTTATTAGGAATTTTCACTTCCTATAAATTAAATCTAGTTTCCTATATCAAGCATACAAAGTTCATTGTTATAATCGATAATGGCATCTCCCACAATTTTATCATTGTCAAATTACCGAGACAAAAACTATCATTATGATGATGTGTTCACAATTTTCAAATAATCAATGCCTCTAATTCGATCATATTTTCTCTTGAAATTTCTTTAACTCCCAATTATAATTCAGTCTATGAAGATTTGTAAAATCAATCCCAATAAAATCACTTTCAAAATCAAGTCCAAAAAAATAACTTTCAAAATCCAACCCAAAAAACTCACTTTCAAAATGTAACCATTAAAACTCACTTTCAAAATTTAGCCTAGAAAGCTCACTTAAAAAATCCATCCCAGAAAAATTATGTCCAAAAATTAGATTCAAAGAAGTTGAGTATTCAAACAATGCATATGAAGAATGTGAGTGCGAAAATGACGTTTCACTCAAATTTATTTATAGCATTCAGTTGAAAAAGTTATATCAGAGGGTCATATCATTTCAATTTCTTGGCCGACGGAAAATATGTATGGGGTTTTCAACCAAAATTATTTACATTTTCAGCGAAAAAAATTCTCTCAATTTTGACGTCTATTTGCAGTAAACGAAATTCAGGTGAAAAGATAATTTATTTCCACCGGAATTTCTTTTCGGTTGAAAAGACACAGCTCTGCAACAAGTCGACTGTGTTCACCTTTCCCCAAGTTAAGAATGGTTAAAATCCTTCAAATAAGATGAATTTACATTAAAAACTAATACGAACATTTGCATAATTGAATCTGCTTTCAGTAGATATAAATTTTATGGAATTTCATAGATATTTGCTTATTTTAACTAATTTTCTAGTAAAATATATGCAAAAAAATTTTGAAGGTCACTATGATTTAGTGAAATCAAATTTTTGTATCTTCCAAAATACAGTGTGAAAAATATGGAAAATTTATTGTGCATTATGTTGGTCCATCTTCTTTAATGGTTAGTATTTATATTTTTAGTTTTTAATTAATATGTTGAGAAACATGGTGCTATGTTAAACATCTTAAAAATCTGCATTTTTTTTTATATTGGTTTAATTCAACAAATTATAGTAATTATGATGTGTATCCGTTGATTTCATAAATATAGTCATACGGAAGTAGAGTATATCTAGATTGTTGCAACTCATTTTTAAAAAAAAATGAAAGGTTAACAAAGAATAAATTGGGGCTAAAAAACATGATTTTTTTACGAATCCCTTGATTTTTAAAGAATAAAGAGTCAAACAATTGCTAAGTCGATATATTAAATGTGAATAAAAAAATTCTAAAAAATATGTAATGGAAATCTAATAAAATTTCTTGGAAGTTTTCTTTTTATTGTAAAATGAAATTCTAAAGAGAAAAATTACTTTGGCTTGCCGAAAGTTGAAAAACTTCTAAAAATGATATTTTTTTCTTAAAAAGGGATCAAAAGTGTAACCTAGCTTAACATTTTCACCCGAGAATCATTTGGAATTTCATGAAATGTGGATTTAATTGTGAGAATATAAAAATTCAAATGGGGTACTATTTTATTAAAACAAACTTATTCACTATTCGGAAGGGGGGCGTTATGTATCCCTCAAAGAAAAATGGTAATGAATATTAGGTATGGCCATAATGGATCTCAAGGATTTATACACTTGATTTATACACTTGATTCAATAAGATGTGTAATTAATTCATCTTCAACCACTTGAAATTGTCAAATATCATTTAGAAAATATCTTGAAGAAGGGAATCTTCAACATTATATCTAGTTAAATCCCATCCATGTTATTGAGAACTCCCTATACAAAATACATCTTTAATTCAATAACACACACTACTTCTCCATCCAATATATTATTAGTAAATTTGTATAATTTTGGTGGGTGTGTTGTATTTGGATCATGAGCATTGAAAATTGTGGCAATGTCACAAGAAGTCATATGTGGTATAAATTTCCTAGAGCCATTTTCTAACCACCATTTATGCTCTCTTTGCTATAGACATCCATTCTTTTGAGTTGTTGATCAAGAAAATACACACTACTTCTCCATGCAAAACATCATTAATAAACTAGTAGAATTTGTGCGGGTGTGTTGTACTTGGGTCAAGAGCATTGAAAATGGAAGCAATGTCACAAGAAGTCTTATGTGGGATACACTACCTACAGATAATTTATAAACATCATTTATTCTCTTTGAAATAGACATCTGATTTTTGGAGTTGTTGATGAATTTGCATGAAATACACATAACCAAGTACTATATTATGGCATATGAGTAATTCCCTATTGACGCAGAGGGCATGCCTTATTACTTTTTCAGAGAATTTGTTATCACTGGTGTAAACTAGGACATTACAAAAAAACTATTGATGGTTCACCCAACTACATGGTCGGAAACCTATAAGTGAGTTAACAAAGTACTCATTGTGGTAATTTTATAAACCAAACAACCCACATCATTATTTTCTTATGTCCCCCTTCTATATTGACACTCACTCCCTCTACTTGCAAATACTTAAGATTCTATAAGTTGATCTTGACAAAAGAAATTGAATATCCATGTCTTAAAGTTTTCTTTCATAATGATGAATAGTGCATGGAATGACATATATGTAAGGAATAATTTATTTTTCATAGATGTCACGTAACCTAACATGAACCAGGAAATTTTAGACGAAGTCATCCAAATATTTATCTAGTAGAGGCTACACTTCCTCCTCTTGAAGAAATCACCTTGAAACCTTCTTATGAGGAATCCAAAATTTCCCACATGCTTTACTATGAATTTCCACTCCTTAAAAATTAAATTTGGTTATGTATATCGAGAAAAGATAGGTCATTCTTTTGATCAATAGTGACATCTCCCACAATTTTGTCATTTTTGAATTATCAAGAAAAGAAAAAGAATCACTATGATGACATGGTACACAATTTTCAAATAATGATAGGCAATTGAAATTTTATGAAATGTGTCATCAATTGTGAGAATATGAAGCCTCAAATGGGGCACTATTTTCTTAAACCAAACATATTCGCTATGGGAAAAGGGGGCATCATGCATCTCTTAGAGAAAATGGTAATCAAGATTGTTTGCGGTCAAAATGGATCTCAAGTATTTTACATATAATTAAATCAGAAGTGCAATAATGTCATGCTTAGCCCATTGAAATGACCAAATATCATCATTTAAATCCCATCCATGTTATCGAGAGCTGCGTATAGAAAATACATCCTTAATTGTGGTTGGATTTGAATATGCATAAATAGTTAATTAAAATACCACATGGCTTACCCAATTCATTTTGAGAGAATTATCATGGTTTCTTAATGATTTTGGTAGCTAGTATCTTTGCGTGTTCTTACTAGAATCCTTTTAAGAATAGAATGAAATTAAAAATTCCACTCGAGGGCTATTAGAGGTTAGCATGATAAATCCTCCTATTACCCATTTTCCATCCCAATATTATTTGTATTTTTGAAAGAATGAAATTGCCACATATTCCCTATCCTTCTTTTTTTCACTTAACAAATCTACAATTAAAATAAATTACCCATACTAATTATTTATAACCTCTTTGATGAGATTCAGGGTGCCTAGTTCTTCACCATACTATATGCTCAACTTTTCTATTATAAAATCTAGGTCAAGACACATATGAAGGGAATTGATGCTTTATAGTGATGGACCTTTTGTTGTTTCTAATTCCCTATTCAACTTTTTAATCCCTCTGAACACTATTATTTGACCCTTCCAACCTATGTATATTCTTTTATCCTTTAATGAAACATTTATTTAGTATATTATTTGACCCTTCCAACCTATGTATGTTCTTTTATCCTTTAATGAAACATTTATTTAGTATAATTCATAATGAGCACAAATGGATATTCATCATGGAGCCCTACAACTACTTCAATATAAGTAGTTTTTCCTCAAACATTTGAAATGCATTTCTAGCACTTCTAAAGTGGAATACTTGGATCACAAATTTAATAGGATATGGATGTGAATGGATCCTACACAAATTTAGTCTATGAAATCCTATATGTTTTTTTAGGAATTATTAGCTACTATATCAAGTCTACGAACAATTATAGGCAAAATTTTGCCATTCACCACAGTACTCAAGAAGAATGTTGATGTGTGGAAAACATATAGTAGTGAAATCCAATGTGCTTTAAAGAGAGCTTGTGTACTCTTCTAGCCGTAAGAGTGCCTTATTTCACTTAAGACATTTGTCTTGTAATGTAATGAGGCATTTAGGAAGTGTTCATGTAAGATGGTTACCTAGTAGTGTTCAATAATAAACAATTGTGTGACCAAATTTTAGGAAGGTCAATCCTAAGAGAAATAAATGATGGACATCATTAATGGAATTGAAATATGGTCCCCGTATATCATTAGATTGAACTTCTAAATCAAGGAAAAATACCTTATCTTGAAACAACATTTGGAGAAGCGTCTGCCATAACCATAGTAGATAAATGAAGCCATGTTGTAAGATATTAGGTGATGCTTATTCTATCATATATTAGAAGGGTAAAAATAATGTGGTGGCTGATGATTTTTCTTTAAACATGAGGAGGAAGGTTACCCGTTTCCCTTGTCCTTATTAGTATTAAATTAGTGCGAAGAGGCAGAGCAAAATATAATGCCATAGTGGTTCAACTCTTACAGCCAATCACGGACGACTCCAACTTCTGCTAGTTATACATGGTAGCAAGTACCCACTATATCAAAAATAACACCTTGAAAAGGCTTTTCAGTGTTACAAGATTTGGAAGAACTCTCAAAAGAAACTCCACTAAAATCTCTATCATTTGTTATCAAGGTTCTATGAGAGGATTAAATGGATGTTCACTACAACAAGATATGTTTGGTAATTAGAGTCTTTCAATAGAGCGATTTGTTGGGTTTGTTTAAGTCAGTAAGATGCACTAGTACACACATAATCAATACACAATAATACACAATAATGTATATTGTTTATTTTAAAATAATTCATGTACATTATATGTGTAATAGAATTGGTGGATATTTTATCTTGTAGATCATAACTTCTTTTAATGGTAATGATAATGATAATAACTCATTGAAGGGAACACTACATTTTTTATCATTAGGTGCAGCAATATTCTTGTTACAATTATTAGCATCGACGTGTTTGTTCACAAGTAGAACACCAATGCATTACAATCATTTAAATGTACCATTTATAAATATGCACGGACCATACCAATGTATTAAAAAATGCATTCATATGTTTGAGAGTTAATATTTTTGATTCCATATTTTAGGTATACAAATGTTATTATATATGTATTAATATGTAATCCAAATTTCAATCAAAATTTGTTATTCTCTTAATGTTCAAAAGATTAGATGAGACAAAATTTTAAAAGTGGAAATTATATTAATTAAGAAAGAATAATGTTAATTATAATCCCCTATTTGATGCGGTAGATATGAAAGAATAACCATTAAAAGATTTAGAATCAAACAATAAACAAATACCAATACCAAATAAGTAGTAGATGATAACAATGATCATCTTATAAAAATGTATGTTTTTAGTAATAATTGTGTTCTCAACTCTAGTGAACTCACTTAGAATATATTTTTCATTTTATGTTATTCATATATATATATAACATAATGACTTGAAGGCTTTTTTATTTTTTTATTTTAAATTTAGCTGGTAAGACAATGAAACATTTTTTTGAGAAATAATATTCTAAGTAATATCTTCATAGTGATGTTAGCATTTAGAACTGAAGTGTTTATAAAAAATTATATATCTTATAGTAAGTATTGTAGTAATGGATAATGGATAATGAATAATTGAATAATTTCTTTTGTAAAGAGAAAATACATAGGAAGCATTTCCAAGAAGACTCGTTGAATACAATTAGTTGTATGGGTTAGCTTTTTAACTTGAAAAAACTAATTATTTTTTATTGAAAATACTACTTACATTTCCATAGATCTTTGTCTTTTAACATTCCATTGTATATCATAATATGTACATGGTATGGTATGCATTGTTCTGGTATGCATTGTTCTTTTGGACTCATAAGTTAAGATCTATTTTTCTAAACACAATAGAAAATAGAAAAACTCCCACCGGATCTAAAACATTCAAGCTCTAATTTGATTGGAAACAAGAAAAAGACAAGCATCACCAGATAATTTTGAAGAATAACAGAGTGTCACCAGTCAATACTTGATACTATAGCTACTATGACCCAAAATAAACAAAAACAATTACTGGCCAGCTTTTAGGGGATCAACATCTTGCATTGTGGCGCAATGTCCATCATAAAGGTTGTAACCCTGTGTCCGAGAATAGACGATAAGATGTTGTATCACCGCTGATGTAGAAGAAGAGAAACCAAGACAGTAACCATATTTAAAGATTGATATCTACAAGTGGAATTTTACAGTAATTTATTGAGTTGGTCTTATCATTATCCCAAGGCAACGCTCAGACATACATTTTAATTTTACAGTAATTTATTGAGTTGGTCTTATCATTATCCGAAGGCAACGTTCAGACATACATTTTAATAGATATGTGAATCCCAAATTTAAATATCGTGAATGGAATTAACATATTTAAAAGATTGAAATTTACAAGTGGAATTTCGCAGTAATTTATTTCCTTGGACTTATCCTTTTGCGAAGGCTTGAGGGGAATAATGTTCACGCTTTTACTTGGTTTTATTTAGCAAATGCTATAAGGATTGTCCATGGAAGCCAATGGAAATTGTTAAAATGATGTGATTAAATATCTTTTACATGTTTGTATCGAAAGTCTACCATGCGAGATTGAGATTCACAACGTAGAGATTAAGATTCATAAGATTCATATTGATGAGATTTTTGCAGGAAATTATTTTAATGAATAGGTTATTATATGTGATAGGTTGAGTTGTCAAAATTTTCCACATATTTTGTAACTAGGGTCTCACTATTAGAAATTTTTTACTGGGCAGAAAAGAGGAGTCTGGCTCATAATTTAGTTGTGGCAAGGATATCACGGCAAAACAAAGTAGAAACAAAAAAGGTTGCAATAAATTTAATCATGAAGGCTTAAGATCACATCGCAACATGACATACTTTGTATTATATTTCAAAACATAGGAAAATAAATTAGCATGATAAATAGAGGCTGCAGCTCCAAGTGAAAACACAAAAGACTTACTGCGCATCACGGAGGTTGCTGAGTAAATGTCTATAAAATTCTAGAAGACTGGTTTTCACTTGCCCACCAATATTTCCTCGATGATTTTCTCCTCACTACCTAATAGGCTTTCACCCTCTCTTTGTCTCTATGACTTGCCCAACAATGCAAATGAATTTTACATTCATATTTATCTCAATATACAGATTTTGATTTTAATACATGATAGAGAAAATATTTAATACACAACATGGAGAATTTTACATAATAAATTGTTTTCTGAACTTGCAGGTGTTGTGGAGTGTGGGCAACAACACTATCTAATAGGTTTTCACCCTCTCTTTGGCTCTATGACTTGCCCAACAATGCAAATGACTTTTACATTCATATTTATCTTAATATACAATTTTTGACATTAATACATGATAGAGAAAATATTTAATACACCACATGGAAGATTTTACATAGTAAATGGTTTTCTGAACTTACATGTGTTGTGGAGTGTGGGCAACAATTCTATTTACCAAATTTATTTAATGCTTTAAACTCTCTCTTGTGTTGCGAAATGGTCAGCATTAAACTTCTGCTCTAACTTATGTCCTTTCGCCTCCAAAACAAAATCACAACCGTGCAGTAGTTCACTGGGCAAGCAAGGTGTTTGTGAGTGTGTTTAAGGCAGTGGTTGAAATTAATATTTCCAACACTCCCCCTTAATAACAACTGCCGTCATTGAGAATTTCCAAAGAGTATGAAATAAGCAAAACTTTCACATGCTAATGGGTTTGTGAAAATATCGCCATATTTTTCATGTGACCTGCAGTGTTGCAACACAATTTCATCATTGTTAATCAAATCTCTGATAAAATAATATATAACATGAATATGCTTGGTCCTCTTGTGAAAAACATAATTATTTGATAATGCAATTGTTGAGGTGTTGACACAAAAATTAGTTGCCATTCCCCCTTGGTCGTGACAAACATCCCTCAACATCCTTCTCATCCAAACTACTTGACACGTTGTTGTTATTGCCACGACATATTTAGTTTCTACTGCTGACAATGAAACTATCGAATACTTCTTGGAGCCCCATGAAAGGGCTCCTGAACGCAAATGAAAAACATATCATTACATGCTCTTTTTTTCATCGACACTTCCTGCCCAATCACTGTCAGTGTAGCCAACCAGCCTGAAATCACTTGTTGCAGTGTACAAAACACCATACTAGTTTGTTCCATTGACATATCTTAGAATCATTTTCTCTGCTTGCCAATGTGTTTCCTTCAGTGTCTCCATGAACCTCGACACCAAACTCACTTAATATATTATATTCGGCCTAGTGACGGTCAAATACATCAAGTTGCCTATCATACTTTTGTATAATGTCGAATTGACATTGTTGTTGCAATCTTCTTTGCTCAACTTCAACCCCATGACAGTTGGAGTTGGTGTGGGCTTGTTTTTCTGTATCTTAAACCTCTCTAAAATGTTTGTTACATACTTTTCTTGAGAAATGAAAATTCCATTTTCTGTTTGCTTCACTTATATGCCAAAAATATCTTAACAACCTTGAGTTAGTAATTTCAAATTCACTCTTCATGACTCCTTTAAAATGAGCAATTAGGAAATCATCACTGCCTGTAAAAATCAAATCATCTACATATATGATGACAATAAGAATCTTGCCATCACTCTCTTTGATATAGAGAGTAGGCTCACCATCACATTTGTCAAAACCATTGTTCAACAAGTAAGCATATATATCTTTATGTACCATGCATGTGGTGCTTGCTTCAGCCCATAAAGAGCTTTCCTCAACCAATATACTTTGCCTTCTTTACCTTCTACCTCATCACCAGGTGGTTGCACAACATACGCTTCCTCTTTCAAAACTCCATTCAAGAATGCAGATTTTAGGTCCATTTGATACACTTTCCATTTATGTTGCAAGGCAAACACCACAACTGTATGTACAATATCCATCCTCGCGACTAGCGTAAACATCTCCGAATAATCTCCTCCATGTTGGTGCTTGTATCTTTGGACAACAGCCTTGCTTTGTGTCATTCAATATTTCCCTCAACGTTGCTCTCGATCTTATAGACCCACTAAGGTTCACTAACTCCCATGTGTCATTCTTTTCTATTGCTTCTATTTCTTCCTCTCTTGTCGAAACCCATTTTTTTTTCTTTGACTGCATCTTCAAAATAAATTTGGCTACATGAAAAAATAATGCAAATAAGGAATTTTGACAGTGTTGCTATCGACTTCGTCTTGCTCATAAATTTCATTTAAATTTATGAATTTTGGCCTTCTTGTGCTTGCTGAAGATGGACTTGACATGTCATTTGGTGTTTCGCTTTGCGGCATGCTTGGAGAAGCACTTGCTTGACTGCATGATGCTATCCTATTATTTGTTGATGGTGTTCCTTGTTGCCTGCTTGTTGTGCTTGAATAGGAATAGAAGGAGTCATTGTTGAGGAATTGATTTTTGCTGTCAATTCCTCTTTGTCCTCATGTGATATACATGCTTTGACATTGACTCTCTTCTATAAAATTCCATCCCATGCTTCCTCTTCTATGAACTGCACATCTCTACTGAGACCTTTTTGGTTAATGGATTGTAGATTTTGTGTGCCTTGGAATCATCATTGTATCCAACAAATATATATTACTCTCCCTTGTTGTCCAACTTCTTCCACAACTCATTCGGGACATGTGCATATGCCACACATCCAAAGACTCTCATGTGAGTAACACTATGCTTTCTTGCACTCCATGCCTCTTCAAGAACTACGTTCTAGACGCTTTT
>APFE030549829.1:8079-18648 GCA_000404065.3 Pinus taeda | reverse complement strand
TATTGATATATGCATTTGTATGGTTAATATACATCTGATCCTATATTGTTTATGGTTATAGATCTCTATGCTTTGATGGTATCATGCTGCTTTGACTCTACAGGTGTTCTTTGAAGTGGGACAAGTAAAGAAGGAGTGGCGAAGCTCTGTCAAAGGAGGGAGGAAACAAGCAAGGAGCCAAACAAAAGATTGAGGTTGGTAATCTATTGATATATGCATTTGTATGGTTAATATACATCTGATCCTATATTGTTTATGGTTATAGATCTCTATGCTTTGATGGTATCATGCTGCTTTGACTCTACAGGTGTTCTCTGAAGTGGGACAAGTAAAGAAGGAGTGGCAAAGCTCTGTCAAAGGAGGGAGGAAACAAGCAAGGAACCAAGCGAAATATTGAGGTTGGTAATCTCTGCTTTTCTCATACCTATCTCTCATAAAGTAAAACACAAGTAACTTTAGTTTGTTTGTTTCTAAGATAGCTACCCATATTAGTGGGACTAGCAGCTCTGCTTGGGCACTGGTTTTCCCAATAACAAAATGGTGACTCCACTGCGGAAAAATTGGGAAGAAAACTTGAAGAAACTTTATTGGTAGCAAGTCGCTCTTGAACATGACACTTTCACTCCATCACCATGATTGAGTCGGGTTGGGTTATTCCATTCACCGGTCGTATCACCATTGGTCCTCCGTACCATCCATTTTTGCGGTGAAGATCCGTCGAATCATGTGATGACCTTTCATCTGTGGTGTTCGTCCAACACTCTTAATGATGATTCGATTAGGCTTCGCCTTTTTCAGTGAACGTTAACTGGTCCGGTAGCAAAATGGTACATTGAATTTCCTAGAGCTTCATTCGATAACTTTAGTGCCCTTTCCACCACCTTTTTAACCCATTTTCAGTTACCCATAAGGTATGAAACATGAATGGATATTCTTACCAATTTTAAGTAGACGATAGCCACTCACATATCTGATCATATTCATGAGTGGCGGCATCATCGTCGAATGGTGAAAACATATGTTCCTGATCAGCTGCTAGCTGAATGGTTTATTAAGTCATTGATATTGTTACCTTCTATTACAGAAGATGTGGCTAAGGGTGGGGTTGTCACTGAAGAGAAATTCATTGCTCGTGTGCAATATCTAGATTTGATCTACACTCAGTCTGGCATGCTCTATGACAAAATCCCTGATGCTCCTAGACCAGAGTTTTTCATTCCTCCTCCTAAATCAAACACAGACTCTCATGCCGATGATGGCGTGATAGACTTGACCAGCACGAAAACCGCAAAGACTACATCTAAGAAAGCCCGTATGGTTTCTGGTCAAAATGAAAATGAAGAACTTCTTGCCTCGGAGGTTGATGCCGTGTTGACCGACAAAGCCAAAGAACCGAAGCAACCAGGGGGAAAGAAGAAAAAGAAAGGCAAAAAGAAGAAATAGGATGATTTGTCTCTTGAAAAATCTTCTGAAAACCCTTCTGGGCAAAAGAAACCTGGTCAACCGTGTCTCATATGTGATGAAGACCATTGGACAAGAAATTGTCCACATAAAGCTGAGATTAAAAAATTCTTTAAGAATTCAAAAACCTCAGTAGTATTGACCGATCTGTTTCCAAACCCGGAAACCAATCTGGTTGCTAGCAACAATGCTTCCCCATCCCAAGTGCTTATGTTGTCCATTTCGAAACAGCAAAATGATGGTTTGATATCGACAAGGAATAAATATTATGAGAATCCACAACTTTTGAACAACAAGGCTACTGATCAACCTAGTAGTTCGACAACAACTTCGACCAAAGTTGTGCCACCCATCATTCCTGAACTAACGATAAAGCTGCCAAATGGAGTAGTACACAAATCGAAATTTAATCCTTGTGCCAGAGCAACACATAATTATAATATAGTAGAGGACCTGGCACAATTGCCGTCCGTTATGTCGACACTTGAAATACTGCAAAATTTCCCCTCCCAAAAGCAGGCTCTATTATCGCCAATAGGTGGGATCGACCTAGTGGATTCCAATCTCGTGGCCTTTAATCATAAAGGATATGAACCTCAGTCACCAGCTCAACTAGCTTTTCTCATCTAAGTGAAAGCCCTCAGTAAAACTGTTCATCGAACAATTATAGATGAGGGGGCATCTACATGCATTATGTCAATGAGTTGCTAGAAAACTTTAGGATCACCACCCTTGTCAAGATCATCAACGACATTAAAAGCATTCGATGGATGAACATACACCCCATACGGGATTTTAACTTGCATGTTGAACTGGGGGGCAAAACAGTAGAAATTGATGTTGAAGTTATCGATGGAAACCTCGATTACAACATCCTACTGGGAAGGCCCTGGATTCATGCTATGGCCGCTGTTGTGTCAACATACTTAAGAAAGATTGCATTTCCTTTTGAAGGAGGAATTACAATCGTCGACCAAAAAACCTTTCTCCCCAACAATTCACAAGTTACGGGAAGCATCTCGATGATCCACAGAACCTCTCAATCACTTAAAAATATCAGAGTAGGCCTGGTAAAAGACCCTACATTGATGGGTACTTTTTCCCTACCGCCTCCAAAAAATCTGGCAGAAGTGGCCACGGTGGGAACCTGCAATATGGTATCTTCTATTCAGAGGATTTCCAAACATGATGTTAGCATGGATCATCGCCAGGTATTATCTCCAAGCCCAGTAGAAATATTGTAGCAATCAATGTTCTCGGCCTGGATGGCAAACCCAAATCAATGCTCATCAAGTGTTTGGATAGATAGGTCTAAGGAATATGGTACCTCTTCAGATCCTTGGTCGCATGTACATTCTACAGAAGAAGGAATTGTTTAGTCAATGATGATAGAAGAGGCATCATGGGAATATTACCACCATCGTTCCCATCTTTCGGATTACAATGAAGATTGTTCCAGCGACCTTAATCACCCTTTAGTTTTTGATTTTCTATCAAATATTGTAAATACGGTGGATTCCAAGCGAAATATGTCCAATATTGAAGAAACTATCTCCATAAATATCTCGACCAAACCAAATGTTGTAGAGAATATTCATGTCGGCAAAGCTTGTTCTTCTTCAAAACTGGAAGTAAATTATGCTCTCTTTCGTAAGTTCAGAGATGTCTTTGCATGGTCATATGAAGAAATGCTAGGCATTGACTTGAGCATAGTTGAACATGAAATTAAGATGTACCCAATTGTCAAACCAGTACGACGACTTCGGCAGGTGCACCTGAAGAAAGCCGCTGCCATCAAGGCGGAAGTTGAAAAACTTGTGCATGCTGGTTTCATTTACCCGGTTCCTCTAACTGATTGGGCATTGAACATTGTTCCTGTGATGAAAAAGTAGGGAACGATTAGAGTGTGTGTCAATTACAGGGATGTAAATCAAGCTTGTCCAAAGGACAACTACTCTATACCCTTCATTGACCAGATAATTGATGAATGTGCCGAATGTGAAATCTTTTCGTTTATGGATGGATTTTTCGGGTATAATAAAATAAATATCTGCCCAAAGAACTAGTCAAAGACTACATTTATTTTTCCATGGCGCACATTTGCGTACCGCAAGCTACCTTTCAGTTTAAAGAACGCAGGGGAAACGTTTTAGAGGGTTATGAATTACGCCTTCCATGACATCAAGAACATTGTTCAACCATATCTCGATGATCTTCTGGCTCATTCGCAAAAGCGAACTGATCATCCGCAGTATTTGAGAGCTATATTCCTTCGTTGACGACACTACAATATACAACTTGTTGGCCAGATAAATCGATCTTGCGGACAAGGCCAATCTCCCTAGTATCAAAAGATATCTAGCAACAAGCAGAACAAACAAATATATCTTTCTCTAAACATATATGATTCATAAATAAAAACGATAGAGGTGTTTAGACCCTACCTTAAGTCCAATGCTAGTTTGTAGCAGCCATCCTTCAACCGTCTGAAAGAGTTTCCTTTCGAGAACCTGCAATCACAAACAAGCAAATATCAAATAACACCTGCATAGCTAATATCATAAATCATGTCCTTTATGGTGATCAAGGAGTCCATAAAATAAACCATAAAACAACAGCTTATTGAGAAAAACAAACTTATTTGTATTAACTTTGAAGTAGAAGAACCTTACAACCATTTCAGCCTTGATGTTGAACAAGCTCTTCCCAAGGTTTGAAACAGGAATCTCCTTTTCTTTGACAAGCCTTACACTCTTCCAAATGAGATCAAAGAGGTATGTAATCTCTCCTCATAAAATCTCAATTAAGAAGACTAAGTTCCAACAGCATTTCACCTCAAAAATATTCAGCTTTCAACCTCCCAAGTAACCAGCCCAATGCTTCATTTTATAGTGCAGAGAAAGGAGGTTACAGGTCCACCTATGAAGGGATAGAGTCCTCCTTCAAAGGGATAAGCTCCTCACATCAAGGGGTTAGCTCCTTAAGGTATGGGATGCATGAACCTTAAGGGAGCGAACTTGCCACCTTAAGATTCCTTCCAGAAGCTTCTAGAAATGACTCAAAGTGAATTTTTAAGAATATACTTGCGCCTTTTTGACTTTTACAGGGGTCCACACCCATAACACAGAGAGAGAACAGTCAGGTGCGCAGGAGACATGACCATTAGGTGCAGGACCGCAAGTAATGCTAAGAGAAAGTGCAGAACCAAAGTTTTAGAGAATTTTGAGGGCTTTCTCTTATTTTCAAGGCTTGATATGAGGAACTGAGGCTTAATACTTGTAAAGAAGGAAAGTATGAGTGGTAATGGACTCACACAGATTGCAAAATGTCAAGGTGACAATTTTTTGTGCAACAGATTTCTCCCTAAAGTGCGAAGTCTGTAATAGATGAAGATAGAGTTTGTCATCTAACAAGAGTGAAGTACTTTATCATTTCAAGGATCATCCTGTGGACACCCCAGTCAGAACCTGTAAAAACATTCAATGCAAAATATATATATGTGAGCATATCATTGCTGAGGTATGCATTCCCATACTTAGATCAAAACTGACTAGAAAACTGACTAATACATCTGATATAGGAATGAGTTTGTAATACATCAAGATTATAGACATATGTAGACATAGTATGGGTGCAACCATATGTTTATGAATAGTCCACTGTATAATGAATAACAAAATTCCTCGCAGCCTGGATGGTAGAAACTAGATCCAGGGTCTTGATTTCTACTTCCCGAACTAGTACGATTCTATCCATGTGAATGAATGTGTCGAAGTCGAACATGGTAGAAACCACTTGATTACCAGTCAATGATGTGAACTATTAACAAGTGTGAGAGAAACCACCAGTAATGTCAATGGCTCTCAAAGTACTCAGTACAATCCATGAAATGCGAATAAATGAGCTGATGTTGAACATGTCATAAAATCCTTTGATCGAAGGTCAATGATGCAACCTATCGTCGAAGGCAAGAAACCTACCATTAAGGCATGCATATTCCAAGGTACTGACGATTTCTAGATCATCTTTCTAGATAATGAACTGAAGTCGATAGAAAGCGATCTGTCGTAGGCAAGCCCACAACACGAAACCATAGATCAAGTTTTGAAGAAACATATTGGAAAGGACTTGACTCAGGGATGGTCAAAATGGATGACAGATATTTTGCAGATGAATGGTTTATTTGAACTGGCCTCTTGAACACATAACGACACTGCAGATGGTTTGGTGACAATTGACCCAAAGCTAATACCCAGAAACTGGCTGAATACTTTCAATATGGTTTGATTAACTGTTAGGCAAAGGATTTCCCAACCCAAGTGAACAAAAAGTGTCATGTTCAAGAGTGGTTAATGGCTTTTCTAAAACACAAGGTGTAACAAACAGGTTCATTTTCCTCTCTTTTCCCCCACCATTTCTGGAAAGTACCTCTTTATTTTTGACATGCTTGAGGAGGATAACATTTGCTTGTTTATAAGCTCACCCTTTGGATGAGTCCAACTTAGTTTAAAATTCAAACCCTAAGAAGGAGTGGTTCGTTCCTGTTTAAAATTGAATAGGTCCTTTACTGTTAAATTTTAACGAGTCCAGTATAGGAAAAACTCGGTGTTTTTCATTTTTAGGGAGTCAAAAGAAAAACTTAAGAAAACTCCATAGGTGTCATTTTTCATAAATTTGTGTCCCCCAAGCCCAAAAAAGTATAAAATAATACTTGAGAGAACTGCTTGACCATTACAATCAAGGAGTACTTTTCATAATTAGTGGCTCCGATCTGAAAAATTAAAAAAGTGATCGAAGACACATCGTCTTATAACCAATATTGAACTTGAAATGACAAAAGTCTGATGATATTTTCATGTTTATACGATCATAAAAGAGTTGTAAGTGGACCACCTTTTTAATTCTGTTTAACGAGTTTAAAAGGGAAAAAACTCGGCAATATTTTCATATTTTACGAGTTAGAAAAGAGCTTAAAGAGGACTCTAATGTTTTGCTTTTTTGTAAATTTTGGAAGAGTCCGAAAAAGTGAGAAAAGTATCCTCTTTGTTGAAAATTATCAATTTTCCCCGAAAAATCCAATATTCTGCACAAAAACTCAAAACATTACTCATACTTGTTTAAGATAAATAAAAATGTATCAAAAAGTTACTTTTCTGAAGTGAAAAATCAATAAATTAAAAATTCATTTATTCAAAAAATCTTATAAAAAGGGATTTTGTAAATTCATTTTTACCATTTGATTTCAGAGTGAGAAGTGAAAGCTTTTGGGTAAGAAACTTCTTGTGAAGATTGCGGAAAATCCATCCGTTGAAATCGAAAACCGTCAACTCCAGGTAATCCACATCATCCTTATCTTGTATTTCAACCGTTTACATTTCATTTTTAGGCTTTCATTTTGATTTTTAAGGGAAAAATTAGTTTAGAAATTCGCTCGCGGGGGTCTACAGGTGCAACATGCAGCCCCTGCGGACCCTGACTTTTTTCTACAAAGGAAAAAGTCGTGGGTCTGCACCTATTGCTTATGACGCATGCAGACCTACGCATGGTCTATAACCAGTAGGTGCATACCCTGCAAAATGGATTTTAAAAACTCAAATTTCTCCATTTCCGCCCAAAAATTTTCAAACTAAATTGTTCTAATATGTATTTTTTACATTGTAGGACATACAAAATGCTTATTTGGTGGGAACGCAAGCATGAGGAAGTGGATCTTGCTGCAATAAATCATCAACCTACATTGGATACATTGAGAGCATGCAAACTATTTAAGTTCTGGGCCATACCAGGCATGGGGGCCCAAGTAGACTTCTTGCAACGGCTGGTAGACAGGTGGAACATACAGGACCAGTGTTTCATGATTGGTGGCCACTGGCTCGAAATTGACCTAGAGGACATATATTTTTTTACTTGTTTTCCCAAGAGTGGTGAACGATTATCTCTTTTTGGGACTAGGCCAGGTGGCCAGTCTATCGCTAGTCTCCGATTGGAGTTTTTCAATGATCAAACAAAGGACAAACGAATCGATATTAAAACTATCGACCATCCTAAACTTAAGGTTATTGCATTCACTGTCACTAGACTATGCGGGAGTGCAGCATTGCATGTAGCTACTAGATCCCATATGCAAATGGAAGTAGACTGTTATCGAGGCACGCTCTTCAACTGGTGCGAGGCTGTGTTGGCGAATATAAAAGGCCAACTAACTAGAGAAAAGAACGGACAACTAAAATTTTTTGGATATGGTTTCCTCATTGTGAGCTTTGGTCTAGAGAGGGTCCCTATGCTAGTCCTACAACAACTTTCTAATGAGGCTAGTCTTCCTCAAGAGCCTAAGATAATGCGTTGGGTTGTAGTGATGGCCCGTCATCCTGAGGAGGGTTCAGAGGTTGTTCGATTTCCGCCTGAGTATTTTCGTTGGTTGAGGAACCAACTTTTTGTGATTCAGGATTTCCCATATGCTAGGATGGATTATCGGAGTGACCCAGACATGATTCTTCCACCAGGAGAGCAGTGGGACGTTTCAGGTAAAATCATTTTCAACACTTTCTAAGTTTTAACTAATTTTTTTTTGTTTTTTAAATCGTCCAAAATTGACAATAGAAAGTTTTAAATGCAGATGTGGGTCCATGACGACTAGCCACTCTCCAACCTTATGAGAGGAGACTCCCAGCTGCAGCAGTACCAGCCCCACAGGACCAATCTACAGAGATCCTGACGGATTTGGAGAATCATCTAGAGAATTTGATAGAAGATATTCCAGAGATTGGCATAGATGATATTCCACTTAGGTTATAGCGATATGTGATTGGGGTCCCAGGACCTTTTAGGAGGTTCCTTTGTAGGGTGGCCTAAGCAGTGGTTTCTTATCATGATCATCACCAGGGATAGGATGATCACTTTTGTAGACTCAAACGACATTTTTGTCTTTTTATACTATCATTTTTTGCCGATCATAAGGTGTTTTTCAACCTATGATCGAAGACGATGTATATTTGACACACCTCTATACTATGATATATCACTATTACTGGCTATCTTGTGTAACCTGTTATTGAATTTATTTTAAATTTACTGTTTTGATTATTGCAAATGTCTATTTATCATATCAGAAGCAACTGCATCTGCTAATGATTTAAATGTCTTGGAATATGTTGATATCCAATGTAATCAAATTCACGTTCCAAGAGACGAACTCTTAAAAATAATCTTAATAACACTAGATTTATAATGGTATAAACCCTGTTAAGCTGTAATACAACGAGTTTAGAATCTAACCTGACAATCAAACTCTAAATCCCAAATGAAATGGATTCAGATAATAACTCAATCACTGCACTATACTCTGCAATGTTATTCGTTGTTTGACCGAGGCTTACCCCATGCATAGATACTAACTCATCAGAGGGTGAATAGATAACCCAAGCTGCGGAAGAAATGTCCCATGTACTATGACAAGCACATAGCAAAAAAAAATGTATGTTTGAAGAGACGTCGACATCTGCAATATCAAGAGTAAAATCAAGATAAGCAGGAATAATGATAAAAGCACTCTCTAAACTAGGCACACTTCCCTAATCTAAAACACACCAGCTATAAAGAAACTAATCTAACAAAAATATCCACACCAAAATTTAAGCATAATATCTTTTCAGATAAAGCCCATTTCTGGGTTTACCCAAAGAGACACCATCGAAATCTACCAATTCATAGGCCCATTTTGCCAACTTTCACTTAAAAATATAAGGACCATGCCACATGGGTACAAATTTTCCAGCCCCTAGCTTATCGTTTGCTTGATCGTATAGTAAAACTAGGTCTCCTTCTGAAAAATTAGGAGGTGTAACATTTCAGTCGTACTGAGCTTTTGTCTATTCCGCATGAGTCTCAATTGCTAATGCAGCATTACGTCGATTCTCATCTAGCTGAACCAAGTACAAAAAATGTTTCTCCTCTTCGGAAGTGGCTAGGAGTAACTCTATGGCTAATTGTAATGACAGAATTTCGCATTCAATGGGAACACTGCTTCCAAACTGTAGACCAGTTGGAAAGGAGTGAAACCAGTTGATGTTTTTACTAAGGTTCGATATGCCCAAAGTTCTGAAAATAACATTTTATGCTAATTCGACCTATGAATACCAATGATTCGTTGGATCATAGTGACCAGAATTTTATTGATAGCTTCAACCAGACCATTAGCCTATGGGTAATATGGAGTAGAAGTATCGTGATGCGGGCCAAGTTGATCTGTCAGTTCAGTCATCATGATTTTTCGAAAATGAATTCCATGATCAGTAATAATAGCTTGAGGAACACCAAATCTAATAATGATATGATTGAAAATGAAAGTTGCAGCAGTTTTGCCATCTGCCGAAAATGTAGGCATCGCCTCGGCCCACTTATTAAAATAATCTACCACAAGGATGATATACGCATGCCCCCCAGCTGAGTGAGGGTTACATGTAATAAAGTCAATACCCCACTTTGTAAAAGGACCGACGACAATTATAGGGTGGAGAGGAGCGGGTGGAGCACACATCTTACGATAAAAAATTTGACAATTGTGGCATTTCCGGACTGCATAGATACAATCTTTGAATAAAGATGGCTAGAAATAACCAGCGCGCAATATCTTTTGGGATGTGGCATACCAAGACATATGACTGCCACATGCTCTAGAGTGACAGTCCTTTAGAACCTTTTTAGCTTCTTCATGAGTTAGACAACATCGGAAAACTGAATCTGCTCCACGACGATAGAGTGTATCACCAATAATATTGTATTGTTGGGATTTTAAACGTATTTTCCGTTGTTGAGATCATGAGATTTCAAGCCGAAAATATTGGGTTTGGAGATAAACAATAATATCATGTTATGAAACCAGCCCAAGAAAAGATAGAAAAGATAGATCAACGCCTTAGAATTCAGCCTCTTCGAGGGGGCAACCTCCTTTACATTACATAAATGAACAATTCTTGGATGATACAAATGACAAAACCTCCTTTCTATATATAGGAGTCTAAGGAGTCACAATTATAACCCAGCCGACCTAATAATAATAATATAAAGCCACAAAAATAACAATAGAGGGATTCTATGGGGCACATTAAT
>APFE030549824.1:0-18798 GCA_000404065.3 Pinus taeda | reverse complement strand
CCTAAAATTAGCTTCAAACAAGCCAGTTTGGAAGTCTCACTATAACTTATTTTATTATATGTTTTAGAATGAAATATTTAGAGATCTATGGAGACATATAGTAGGATATTAGGGAAAAATTGCATACTTTGGTTTGAAATATGTTTGGAGATATTATTTATGGATGTTAGGGTTTATGAATGATCATAAAATCAATTTTAAAGAGGCCATATCCATATGTTTATTGTAACTTCTTTTCTAGGATTTTTCAAGCTATGAAATTTTTAAATATATAAGGAGGCATACATAAGTTCCTTAGGTAAAATATTTATATGAGATTAGCAAAATTGAATATGTTGACCATGAGAGAAGTTCTTATGCTTTCTCTAATAAACCCATTGAATCTCACCAATCAAGTGAGATAGTCAAACTAAGCCTAATTTCTTTATGCTTGAATTTTGGATGAAGTAATTTAGGGAATTAAGAGATATAATACAATATAAAAAATTTTATTTACAATTGCACACAAGATTAAATAAAATACACAAAATGAAATAAAAATAGGAATATGAAAATAAATGTGAAATATACATTGTAAAATATATACCAAAAATTTGAAAGTGAAGTGAAAGATTATCGAATAACCCACTAAATAGTGATAGGGAAGCCACCACACTCCAAAAACATAGTTAATAACTTGCATTAAGTTCAAAATAAATAAAATAAATGCTCAATGTCAAATTACGGAGAAAAACAAGAAAATGTATACACAAAATGAGTGGCAAAAAACACTCACCTATATAAAAAATGTGTGACTACACTAATCTATAAAGAAGGGTTATGTGAAAACCCTTTGTAAGACTTTACTCTAAATATTCACAATGCCAATAAAGCATATGTGAATATTTTGTCAAGCAATCATGATAAATTAGGACTTGACAACCTCATATAATTAAATTTGCTTGGTTTCATTCCAAAATAACGGGCTATTAGCAGTAGCTATTAAGGCTAAACCTTTTATCAATAAATTTTTTATTAACGAAAAAAAATCAAGTTTACTTAAAAATATGAACAATTTAATATATTTTCTTTTCAGTCCTTGTATCCCCTTGGAAAGAAGTTTTTTACCACCAATAGATTAACTTCCTTCACTCAAAGAAAGAAAATTAGAAGAAAAAATGAAAAGTATTAATGTTGGTGCATAACTCTCCTCAGAGTATTATTTCCTTTCCTTCATAGAATCCATCCCTTTTTGTATGCCTTGGATGCAGTTAAGAAGGTTAATTAATTGGGAATTTTTTTAATATTATTTTTTAATTATGATAAATTGTTTTATGTGAATGGAGTGTTCTAAAGCGTGAGTTACATTTAATTTAACTTTTATTATTAATGTTTTGAAGAAGTGGGTCCCCTCAATAGTAAATGGTTCACTTATCTTTATTTCCCAACTTCTAATGTTTGTTTAATAATAAAACACTCTAAAATGAATATCCCAAAAAATATATTTTTACTGAAAAGGATTGTCGTGCTTTCATGCCACAACATATCTATCAAGAACCAGCATAAAAGTACGATTCTGTGCACATGTATAGGAAAATAAATATAAACAAAAAATATCACATATCCACCTTATACTTCTCTTCCTTTCCAATAAAAAGCATGCATCATAAAGAGACAAATAGCCATAGAAAAATCTTTGTGCCTCCTAGCATCATGTATATATAAGCCATAAAAATCAATATTTACATAGCTCAACCATATATATACAACAACATGTAGTCCTCCATTCATACATGCCATGAACCCAACATAATGTTGTAAAAAAAATACCTTATTGAGAACAAAACATGTATAGAGAATTGTTATATGTATCAAAGTGTATTAAAGATGAGATTATAATGTTATACTGTGAATGCTGAAATATAAGAAGTGTATAATGAAATATAAATTGTGTATGTAATGATGTCGAGGCTACAAACTAGACTACTAAATGTGAAAGTGCTCTTGATATAAAAACACACATTATACAAACATTGTCTATCTTCCATCAATCAAAAATCATGTTTTATGTGGGAAGTAATGATTCTTTTCCTCTATTATTTTTCCTCCGATTATGCCCACATTTTCTAAAAAAATCGTGTTGCGTAAAGAAATTTATCATGTCAATTTTATAAACAAAGTAATAAATTATCTATGTATGTTATTACTAATGCAAGCGTATAAAAAACATGACATAGGGAAATAATGTTTGTAAGGGAAGGGGAAAAACGCATGCCTGCATTAACTAAGATACTATGGTAACATATTAAAAAAATATTTAGACTAAAAATTTTCTTTGAAATAAAGAAATTTTATAATCTTACTAGAATATATTAATATATAAGCAACCAATGTTGTCACCCCCCTAAATTTCTTAATTGCACCAAGTTATAGCATGATAATTTATAAATAAAGCATTATTAGGACTTCATAAACCGTAAATGGTTAATTTGTTTCTTATAATGTGAGGCAACATAGTAAATCACATACAATACAACAAACAATGAAATCGTCATTGTGTCTACATGAAGTAAATGCATACAAGAGCACAACTATCATTCTAGGATAGGTACCTCTTCCAGACCCAAGACTAAAGCACCTGAAGGGTCTGAGAATGAATATATATATATATATCATGACATTTGTAGAAAAAAATAAAGAAACCTTGCATTTCATGAATGTTTTTATCTTTACATATATTTTTACAAGTTTAAGGAAAGAAATATGGTTAGATATTTACCATTATGCATGACCATATTAAACAGAAGTGGCCTTCGACCGACAATGGTGATGAATAGATTTTTGTAATCAAAATATTATGGCAACACTTTGCTCATTTAATGACATAATCCGAGCTTATGTAGAGAGACCAACAAATGAAGTATAGACTATGCCAATTTGAAATATTTCTATGAGGAATAAAATATGGAACTTGAGAAAGATGCACCATTCTTATGTGGATGACATGATGCACCATTCATATGTCCTCCATATACATTAGGCATATTATTCCTCACCCATTTTTTAAGAGCACATGTTGGAATGTGGAATTATGATCAAAACATACTTTATTCATTATGCAATCAGGTGCTTACACTTGTTTTTGTTTGGGCATCCTGACATGTATTATGGGGCGACTTGGAAGAAAGATGGGTCTTGGTTGTAGTATTTTTCCATCACCTCAAATGGGGGGTTAATTTCTATCATAGTCCAATGGGACCACCTTTAATGGCCCATGGCTTGAGGAAGGGGCAGTACTTAGAGATCCATGATTGAGAGAGCATGTCCCATCTACCCCTTTTCCATACATATCACTTCACTCTGCACACTATGAGCCCTTATTTTTCATTCCTTCTTTGGGTCAACTAACCATTGGTTCATTGGCATTTTGCATCCACACATCCTCATACCTTAATTAGGGCATCAAAATGCACCATGGGAGGTCAATGCAACTGAAAGAAATGGAACAAACATATAATGGCCACAAAAAATAAAAGAAAATTCAAAATGAAAATGATGACCTACAAATTAGTATTTGGGAAAATCCAAGCATGAGCTCTACCTTTATCATATGGCCATCACCTAGTTCATGGGACAATATTTCCATTTCTCGTAGAAGACTCAGGAACCCTTGCATGTCGTAGCCCCTAATGGAAACTCAACTTCCCATCCTAAAAGGATTGATAACTATTATACATCATACAAATAATCCTTTAGATATGACAAGTAATATAAGAAATAACTAGGAAAAATTAAAAGGAAGTATATAGAGGGGTGGAAAAGAAAAAGTAGAACTAACTTATGCATCCACGATTGACCCATCCTCACATTTATACACCTGATATGAGGTATGGAATCATAGGTTGTCCCTTTGACCATGGCACTTAGCCATGGAGTTATCCTTTCTCCCCTTCACTCCATCATTACTGACATGGATGCTATCAATCGAAAGGTGGACTAAGGACGTGTCACTTCCCCTTTGGCATTAGAAACACCTAATAGGGTTATCTATTAGCTACTTTGATCTAAAATTTAAAAAGGAATGTGCTAAATTATAGATATAACCATAAATACAAATATACAACGTAAATAATACTTCATTTCATTTATATCAAACACTGAAATATGCTTACAAAACATAATGGAAATAAACTAGCTCAAACAATGATAGCTTATCCTTGAGAAGAGATGTGGAAGCTACATACCTATGATATGTATTAAAATGGGGCTCAAAGGCCTATTTATTATTGAGAAACAAGGGAAACCCCTAAAAAATAAAAACCCTAACCCTACGAGATGGAACACCAAGATTTTGTGGGTCCCGTTGGGGTTAGTTGGGAAACCAACTTCCTGAGGTCATAACTTGATTATATTATCTCCATTTTGCATGTACAATACCTTGTTGAAAATATCTCTTTGAGTACTAAAGAATTTGTGGTATATGCTACATACATAAAACAAAAACACTGTTTAGGGGGTCAAAACATCTCCAAAAGTTTAGGAAGTGAAAAACTGCTAAAATAGTAAATGCTGCAATAAATAAGGAAACAGATGAAACCGACTGGAGGTATAGGTGGAATAGGTTGGCGGCCACCAATATCCACCAAGATCAGTCCTCCCTCCTTAGGAAACAATGTTCCTCATTTCCTGTAGAGCGTCCATCAGGTGAGGAAATTTCTATTGAACCTAGTCCCTCATGAACCACTTACCCTCACGAAGGAGATAGCATGCTTCGACAACTCGATATAGTTGGATCCTCTATTGGCGAGTGTTATGGATATGTGTGTCCATGATTTGATCAACTGTGGCATGTTCCATGCAATATGGGTTTAGCTCTATTGGTGTGATTTGTTCTGCAATATTAAATGGAAGGGAAGGAAGAATGAAAGTGTGAAGAAAGAAGGGGAGAAAATCACATGAAAAGACTGTTCCAAAGATGGGCATGATGAAGCCTACATTTGGAAATTGTATCTCGAGCTAAGGCCTAAGAAACAAAGAAATAAGGGAAAAGAAAAGACGACTGCTACCACACAACATAACCTTGGTTCATATTCTGGTGATGAGGCCAAGATTTTAGCCATGGTTACAAATGGAAAAGAATTTGTTGCAAGAACTATTCCATCACATAGTCAAAACAACACTCTAAATGAAGAGTCAAGAATAGAGTTTTTTCATGTAAGAGTGATTTCAAATCATACAAAGATAGATGCATTTTTGATAGTGGGTCACAATAAAAATTGATTTCATAAGACTTGGTTAAAAAACTAAACCTTGAAACTGTACCTCATCATAAGCCATATCCATTGGGTTGGATAGTTACCAATGCAAACTTATAGGTTACAAGGAAGTGTTTATTCAAGTTCGCCATTATTGAAAAGTTGATAGATGAAGTTGAGTTAGATGTAGTTCCACTCGACATCTCAGGAATAATTTTGGGTAATCCTTATTTATATGATAGAAGAGAAATATTTTATCTCCATGAAAACAAGTACATGTTGCTCAAGAATGGGGTGGATTACATAGTGAGAGCCCATTGCAAAATGCTGAACATTTCTATGGTTAATGCAGGGCACATGAAGATACTAGTGAATACATGTAACAATTGTGTGCTTCTCATGATCAAGAAAAAGAATGATATTGATTATGAATATTTTGAAGGTTATGATGATAAATTGAAATTGATTTGTTTGATGTGGTAAGAAAGCATGACATGATGTTTGAGGAACCAAAGGGGTTACCTCTGAAGAGGAGAATTCAACATGAGATTCAGTTGCAATAGGATGTTCCACTTTCGAACATTGGCATGTATCACATGTTTATTATGGAGAGCATGGAAATCAAAAATAAAATTCAAGAATTGTTGAACAAAGGTATCATATGCCCATCTACTTTGCCATGTGGTTCACCCATTGTATTCGTGCCAAAGAAGGATGGAACTTGGTGCATGCATGTGGATTTCCATGCACTAAACCAAATCATTGTAAATAATCATTATCCACTCCTAAGAATTGATTACTTTATTGGTTAGTTGAGGTATGCAAAGTATTTCACTAAGTTATATTTATGACGTGGTTATCATCAAGTTAGGATAGCTGAGGAAGACATTTAGAAAATTGCATTTAAAACTAAGTAAGGATTATTTGAGTAGCTTGTTATGCCTTTCGGTCTTACAAATGCTCCAGTTATTTTCGTGAGGGTAATGAATGATGCATTGAGACCATTTCTAGATGACTTTTTCATTATCTACTTAGATGATATCCTCATATTTAACAAATCAACAGATAAACATGTCATGCATGCAAACAAAGTACTTGATGTCTTAAGAAAAGAACTATTATTTTTAAAGATGTTGAAGTGTTAATTTGGCAAGACTTGTTTATTGCTAATTTCTCTTCCATTGCAACTCCATTACATGCATTGACAAGTGTCAAGAAAGTCTTCCATTGGGGAGATGTACAACATAAAGAATTTTATTCTTTGAAGCAAAAGATAAGTTCAACACTGGTATTGGCACTTTCAGATCTTAGACAACCATTTGAGATTAAAATGTATGCAAGGGATTATGCCATGGGAGAAGTTCTATTGCATCAGGGTAGGCCCATATCATTTAATTCCGAAAAATTTAATGGAGTTGTAACTAACTATCCCACATATGACAAAGAACATTATTCGTTGGTACAAAGTGTTAAGAAATGTAAACACTATTTAATGGGGAAGGAGACCATCATCCATACCGACCATCAACCATCACAGTACGTATAATCACAGTCAAAGTTGGAGCATTCACGACATTTCAGATTGATGGGTTTTCTACAACAATTTCATTTGGTTATCAAGTATAAAAGTCGAATCTACAATAAGGTAGTTGATATTCTTTCAAGGCCTATTCCAAATTCATCTATTATACTCAAGCATAATTCTGTTTTGCATGAATGCTACATAGAACCATATGCAAATGATAGTGACTTTCAAGAAGTATATGCAAGCTTGAGTCAAGGAAATCAAATTGAAGAGTTGGATTGTCATGTATATAATAGTTTGTTGCATCACATGGGAAATTTGTGTATTCCACAAGGAGAAAGAAACAATATCATAAGGGAAGCACACACTTTAGTGCAGGTAAAACAATAGCAAATATTCAAAGGTATAGTTATTGGCCATGCATGTTGGATAATGTTTCTTGTTTCATAAGATGATGTTCTTTATGTGGTACAAGTACACATAGAAATAGGAAACTTTTTTTCTACACTCCACTTTCGATACCTTCACATCCATGGGAGAGTATGTCAATTGATTTTGTATGAGGTCTTCCATTGTCAAGGAAAGGTCATGATTACATGTATGGAGTTGTAGATAGGTTCATAAAAATGTAAATACTAACACCATGTAAAAAGAAAATTACAACTGAACAAACAACTCATATTTTCTTCCAAAACAGTTGGGTTCATTTTGGTCTTCCTACTTCTAGTGTAAGTGATTGAGATTCTCAATTTGTTGGGAATTTTTTATCAAATTTGTGGGACATGATGGACACAAGGTTAAAGAAGAGTACAAACTTTCATCCACAAATAGATGGACAAACCAACATGGTCAATTGAACAATTATTCATCTTCTTAGAGGATATTGCAGTAAACATCCCAAATTGTGGATGAACATTTTCATTACATACAACATGCATACAACAGGGCAAAGCATTCTTCTACAAACACATCACCATTTGAGAAATGTTATGGGTACTTACCAAGAACACCATTAGACTTCATCTTTGAGAAATATGTCACCATCGATGGTCATAGTCAAATTGATAAGGCAAGGAAGTTCATAGAGAAAATTTAGTTGATATATCATATAATGCAAGAACATCTTGAGAAAAGTCAAAGAAGCTACAAGGCAAGGCATGAAAAACACCAGGTTGATCACAAATTTCAAGTTGGTGGCGAAGTTTGGTTATATATTAGCAATGAGAGACTTCAAGGGGAAGGCTAAAATCTTAAGCCAATCCATTATGGTCCTTTCAAAATCCCGGAAAAGATTGGTAAAAATGCACGTAATCTTGATTTGCCTCCTTATATGCAAATATACTCTGTTATTAAAGTTGAGAATTTGAGATTGTTTGAGCCTCCTTTGATTGATGATCAAGGAGAGCATGTTCAACCACCATTAATAGATTATTTCTCGTGAGAATATCTTGATGAACTTCAACAAGATCTCACACTTGACAAAAGAACCAGGAATTCGAAGAGAGGGGATATCGAATACCTTAGAGTGGGACTCAAGGGACAAAATCCTTATGAAGCCAAATGGTTGTAGACCAAGAAGGTGAGCGAGTTTTACCCTCACTTGCTAAACACTTGATAGTATCTTTTGGGGTCCAAAAGGCTTCTAGTGGGGAGTAATGATCAGGTGCTTAGTATTTAGCTCAAAAATCCATGTTCTCAGAATGGCTTGAAACCTAAACAACCGCGTCCCTCTCAGAAAAATGATCCTAACACAACTCGTTTTGTCAAAAACTAAGTTCGTATGAGAAAGTTATTGTGTTTTGACCTCTTTGTGAAACATGAAACATTTGCAAAAAAGAAATCCTAGTCATTGCACAGTCAGTAGTCCATACTACTGCGATCGTAGGTGACTAGGCATGGTTAACATTGCTCAACGATGAACCAGGGATGGAAAAGTGGCATCGTTTGGTTGGTTTGTACAGGGGTGTGTTATCTTGTTTGTATTCGTGTATTTTTGGACCAATAGAAGAATGCCAAAAGGAAAGCCCAGAGGCTGACATGTGGCACTTACCAAAGGTCTGGTTGGAGGTCTACACAGTGGAGAAAAATATATTGGTGGAAGTTAGGGTCGAACCGACGACCTCTCGCATGCAAACCTCATGCCTTAACTTCTTGCTCTATTGGATGGTTCTTAACCATAATGTTCATAGTTTATATTTGAAATGTAATAGAAATCGGGTTGGCGGTTATGGGAGGGCCACCCCGCAAGCCAATCCTCCCCCCATGTGAATGCAACACAACAAACTGCAACGGTTATGGTTATGAACTGACGAATATTCAAACCAAAGATCTGACCATTCTCCATGTGAATGCTAACACCACGACATCAAACATTTGGGTCTAACGGTCCGGCCACAAAAATTAATATGGCGGTTATCGTATGTGAACATTTCATTAAACCACCAGACATAATGGTTACAATTAGAGTTAATCACGGGATGTAGCGCTAATCTAGTTTTAAATATTTATTAAGCGCAATTTAACTCTGAGACTAATTTGCTGGTGGATTTGGTGGTGTGCCCAAATTCAGTCCTACCACAAAATTTAGCGCGCTAACTGGAGTCATTCCAAATTTAGCAGAGCTTTTCTAGGAAAACACTAATTGAGCCATAGAGAAGTCAATTGTCGACAAAATTGAGCTCAAAAAGAGGTCTTCCTTATTTTGGCATTCTAAACACATTGTGTAGGTATCAGGAGACATAAAGCATTGTAAAACAAAATTTTTCCTCATTGAGCTAATATAGAGGCCCAAGCCATGGAAGCTAGACCAAAGAGATGTTGCCTAGGAGGGGTGAACTCCTTCATTAAAAAACTTTGTTAAAGTGTCTATTTGATGGTTTTATTTACTTTGAATGTATGTTATTCACTAATTGTTTTGAGCCTATTTTTCTCATGAATGTCACTATAAACTTAAGGAAATTTACCTAATTGTATGTACTAACAACTAATGAAACCTCAACAAAAGAAGAAATAAGAAATAACATGTTTATAAATCTGTAATTGTTATTAGCACAAAAAAACTAATCATACAAAAATAGATTAAAGACAAATAAAGACCAGAAAAAATTTCTACCCCATTTATGGGGAGACTTACAACAAGAAAAAGATAACAACCTTGTTGAGTTGTAGAGGCCTTTGCTAAAAAAAATTACACTCAACAGGAATGTAAAGGAAAACATAACTATATCCCAACTACATTTATTTCATTTCCTGCCACTCGAAACATGGTATCGATATTTTGAGATATTATTTCTTGGTATTCTTATTTTAATAATGAAAGGGGAAGGAAGATTAAGAATAGTGGCTAAACATGTATAGTGTAGCACAACTTTCATTGGCTAATTGATCTGTGAATCAATTACCTAATCTTCATATATGTGAGGGAATGGTAGTATAAATTAAAGGAAGGAGTTATTTTATGAGAATGAAGATTCATAAAGAAACTTAGTAATAAGGGAAATGATAAGATGAGAACACCTTCAAATATTAGGAAAGAGAAATTAAGGGTGGAGGTAAATCACAACACCATTTTAACCACTCTGATTTATAATGCATTATTTGTGTTGTGGCCAATGTAAACCAAATAAAAATGAATTATGTCTCATGTTTTTGAGAAAAATACTCACGTGTAGCCTACAAGACTAGAGTTTCACATGGAGGCACCATCAAAGTTTAGTTTGACAAAATGAAGAGAAGGGGAATACCAATTAAAGGATTAGGAGAGAGTTAATGAGAGAGGGGGATATGGGAGTTTAGAAAGGGAAGAGGGAATATTGAGAGAAACAAGAATAGGTTCCTCAGTGCCTTGGAATTTCAAGCCCAACATCAACCAATTGTAGATAAGGACGGTTTATTTGATATTATGAAGAAAGGTGTTCCAAGTAAAGAGTATGGAGTCTTGATTATGTTCTTTCTAGAGAATCTAGAGGACAAATCTAGGTGCAATTTTCTAATATCTTTTGAGAATGGGATTATGGAATGGGGAAAGAGGCAAATTACAAATTAAAGAATTTGTTGCAAAATATGGCCGTGATTTTCTTTTTTGGTGCAAAATAAGAAATATATTGAGTGGCCAACATAGCCATAGAGAAGCTTATCTCAGGTCAATGTTTTTTCATGGAGGAGAAGCGAAACAAATGTGCTATCTTGGGCCAAATCTTTTGACACCAGATTTTAGACCATAGTTATTGACTCAGAGTGTGAGTATGATTGATAATAAGGAAATAAATTTATTTGATGGTGAAATAATCATGTGATTTATGTCCCAAACTAATCTCATTTAGATCTTTAGAAAAGTGGATTTATCGATGTAGAAATGTTTTCTTGAATTTTTAAGAACTTGGTATAATAAACGGATGTCCTAAGATTAGAAATATTGACATCAACAATAATTAGTCTCTGGTGAGATTTTTTTCCAGTAATTAGACACACAAAAATTTCCCTAATATTACATAGGATGGTATATATCTTGAAGATGTTCTTTAATAAAGTTTGGGAAATTGATGCCAAAAATATCCCAAAAACTAGCAATTTTTCTATACTTTACTTCCCAAAAGTAGTTGTCTCTTATTAAATATTTTCCTTTACAAACCAAACTCTAGATAAAAGAGCTCATTGAAAATATAGCCATGTGGAGGCACTCTTAATTAAAATACCTTTTATCAAATCTAACATTTTAACTTTTTTTTTATTATATAAATTTAGTTAATAATAAAATGTGAAGTCATTATAACAATATATTTATTTTAAATTAAGTATATAATTGATATAGATTTAATTTAATTAAGGAAAATAATAAGTATTCCTCTTCACAAATTAAAATATAGCTAATTAATAAATGCAATAATGATTAGATACCAATAAAATAATAGTGTCGTCTAAATAATAAATGAATTGGTCCTTTTCTGGATATTTTTATGGGTGAATTTTGCTCAAAATACTGTAGCTATTTTTAGTTATCATAAGATGCTAAATTTGTAGAATTCAAGTGCTTTAAGATCCCTCGGGGTGCTAAATCCATTTATCCATTGAAATTTTCATTTTAAACAACAAAAAATCACAATATCTTTAGAAATTATATTATTTGATTCTAACAAAAAAAAAACTCATTTTGTTTAATGAAACTCCATCTAAACTAGTTGCTATTATATATCCATTGATGAAAATTTTCAATCTTTATATAACTGTTATGTACATAACTTGGAATTGCGCTAAATGTTGCAAAGGAAATGACGTACCATATGAAAAAAGAGCATAGATGAAGAGTGATGCGATATGTTATGAAATTTAGAATACTAAGAATATCTACAAAATCTTTCAACCTTTGGGATCTAACAATTGTTTAAGTGTATAACATGTCTGATAGACACTTAGTCTAAGATTTTGGTTACAATAAATTGCTTATATCATAGATCTCAAAGTAACTCTAATGAGGGCTCTTTTAAATTGTGTAAGTGATTCACTTCCCTTGATATGCTTCTTTTAATGCTTTATTGGATGCATGTAACATATTGTAATCAATTATATTTCCAGAATTAACTTTAGTTGGTACATTGCAACATCCATTTTTTCCAAGCTAACATATAGAAACAATACCACTCATTTCCCTTTATACTTAATTCCATCCATTTTTATGAATTACCTTGGTAAATCGACTTATCTGTTCAATTTAATCGAATTTTTTTCTACAACATATAAAAGAGAAATAAACAGTGCAATATAGAAATACCTTTGAGGTTTCAAAGGTTGTCCAAAGAATGGCATATTAATTGCATGGTGTATTGTCTTAACTAAAACATTTTTCATTTCTTCTTTATCTTCCAACTGCACATGCTAAGAAAATAGTAAATACTTTAAGGTCATGATAATCAAATAAAAGTAAGGTAAAAAATACAAACAGAGATCACTAAGAGGTCTTTTCTTGAAATATTTTGGAACTTCAATCTACTTGAGTTTCACTTTATTCTACAATAAATAAGAAGTCACCATATGAAATTTGGAGTCAATAAAAACGATATAGGATGAAGTGCACAAACACCAAGTTCAAACAAAGGACTCACCATTTTCTTCATGTTTCAATGATTTTTTTAATAATAGCTTTGAATTTATCATTTTTAGATTTTGATGGTTCAAGCCATGGATACTTACCTTATGCTAAAAAACAAATAAAATAATATTAGCAACTTCTAGTGGTAATAGAACATATCTTGAAGCCATTCCTAACATATATTAAATCTAACGGAGGAAATCACGCCCTTGTTTTGTTCACACTAGTAATGGAACAAACTAAGAAATTTGGTAAGCTTCCCTTATGACCTATAGATTCCTTTTCCTTTTTGGTCACAATTGCTTCCTTAAACAAAATTTATCTTGCAAGAAAACACATATAAATTTTATGTTTGCCACACTAAAAAAAATTCCAAATTAGATTTTTTATTTAACCATTTCACTTTTCTTCACTTGAATGTAATCAAAATGAACTCTTCGTTACTAAAGTCCTTAGTATAAAAGGCTTAGGGAACTTCTTATGTTTCACTACATGAAGCATATATATCCAATTATCTTGAGATGTTTGAGGTGCCAATCTATTGGAGTTGAGTTGTTGGCCAGAAATATATCAATTTTAGGCATTCATAGGCTTATCTAAACATAAAAATACATTTACGAATGCACAATGTTTGCTTCAAAATATCAATTAACAAAAACACAAAAAATGCAAGAACTAAGAAACTAACCATGACAAAACTTTGACATACTTCACCCTGAGAGAGCTAGCCATTTGAACAATTTATCTTCAAATTCATATCACTACTAGTCTTGTTAAATATCCTCGAGAGGTTATGTAAGAGATTATAATTTAACTAAAAATTATGATCACTTATAAAATAAGAATCTATATTAAAATAACCAACCATTTCTTTCCTTTTGCAAAAGTAGAACGGCCTCTTTCACTAGAGGCAATGCCCATGTGTTCATGGTCAAGTGAATAAGAAGGATCTCCGCTGCCCATCTCTTTTTGCTTAGGAATTCTTATATGGTTGATTTTGGTACAAGTTTCAGAATCTAGTCATAAAACACTCCTTTTTTGTGTTGTTTCATCAACTGCAATATTCAGTACCCATGTGTTCACTGTTAGGTGACTCAGAAGGATAATCACTGACCATACAAGGAGCAAGGACCTTAAACTAGAAGTAACAAACATATCAAATCATATGTAACTAATTAGTCTATAGAATAATTATATACTCCCATAAATCAATACTTTAATACATTACATGTAGAAATGATTAGTTGTTTTGAAGTTAAAAATATCCATCACTCACAACTCATTCATCTTAGATGTGCATCTACAAAATACAATAGGCATAATATTCTCTTGAAGTATTGTATCTGAAGAACTTCATTTTGGGAAGGCCTTTTCAGATCCCAAACAATGTGCATAATTCATATCAACATGTTCGGTTTCATTGTTTTATTTTGGTTGAGGAATTTGAAGAATCTGGATACTTCCGAAGGGTTCTTCTTTCACAGAGGATTTCTTTATCCAAGGCATTCATAAATCTCCAGTGGGTTTTGTTATTCTATTACTTCCATTCTTTGGATTTGAATGGATTGCATTAGTTGCGACATCATCCATCATTGTTTCTATAAAAAAATGTGACATATTTTAACCAAAAAGCAACACCACTTATAAAATAAAAACTTTTATTAAAATAATTAACCTATCATAACTTTCATTTTTTCCTTCTATAGAAGTTAAGATGTCCCTCTCACTTAGATTCACTACCCATGTGTCCATGGTCAAGTGACTATGAAGGGCCTTGACTACCCTTCTAAGGACCAAGGACCTTAAAAGGGAAGTGGAAAACATACCAAAGCATATGGCTAATTTACAGAATGCTTGTCTACTCCCATAAATCAATAGTTGAAGACATCACATACATCACATACAGGAATGCTTAGTTGTTTTGAAGGTAAAAATATCCATCACTCACATCTCATTCAACTTGGATGTGCATATAAAAATGCCTATTAATTAATCTCAATCCCTCTTCAGTGACTTCTCCAAGAGAGCAGAGATGTACATTTCTTTAAGCTCAGTCCCTCTGTCCAAATTATGTGAAATATACCATTTCAGCATATTAAAGCCAAGATTCGTAAGCACAGGCACATGGATCTTCAATTGTTCTTCAATTCAAAAGAAATGATCAAGATAAAACACCCTCTCGGACTTAGAATCCTATTGATATCATATAATATAAACTCTAGTAGCTCTGTCGAGATCCAATAGCTCAAGACATGCATGGAATGAAAAATGTAAAGGGTATTATCAAAGAATGGGAGCCTCTGAGAAAAAATGAGAAACAATGATATACATGAGGGGAACCCCTCTAGAAGAAATTAAGCTTTTGAAGTGCCCATTGATGTTCATGGAAGTTGCAACAGCTGTCACATTTCACTCCCTCATTCTCATGGCGAAAGTCCGAGTTCCGCTCCCAATCTCCAGTCCAATTCGAATTGTATTGTTCTTCATTTTCAAGACCTTGTCAATGGAGTAATCTGTTTCATATCCATGGCTATCTAACCATCTAGTTTTCTCTTGTCCCTTAGGATCGAAGCAGTATTTGCAATCATCAAAGGCCTTTAGGTATTTCTTCTCGATGAGGAATGAGTAACTCTTATAAGAATATGTAGTCCAAATGACATAGGAATCACGTAGTGTTTTCCACATGCTATGACGAAAAGGAAATGGATCTCAATAATTTGAAGGCATTGCAAGATAATAGTGTCGGTGAGGAAGAGGCTCGCGGCCTCTAAGAAATATCCTCTGAGGTAGGACTTCATCCTCTGGGCAGAACCCGACAAGTGTGGCCAATAGGGAGATAAATGGTGTTGGAGTTGAAGCTGGGGTTGCGGCCAAGCAAGAGATTTTTGCTGACGATGAAGTCCTTGAGCTCCTTGGCCATGGAGACACTATGGATTCTCCCCATTGAAGCCATGAATCATCTACATTTTCCCCATTGCTGTTTTTGGGGTTTTGCAAAAATTTATCAATTGGGCGAGCTCAGCAGCGAGACTTTCAGAGACATGTTTGGAGGATTTGAACTCAATTTTGACGCTGGAAAGCTCCGGTGGGGTCCAGATACCTGTGAACAATTTTTCTTTCACGGAGAATTTCTTTATCCAAGGCATCGAGAAATTTGCAATGGGTTTTGTTATTCTAATATTGTCATGCTTAGGATTTGAATGGATTGCATTAGTTGTAACATAATCCATCACTGTTTTGAATTGTAACTCACCACTGATCTTATCTTGATTGCAGATTCCTTGTGCTTGTTGACGTGGCCAACTGCACCCTCTCTGTTTCCGTTCTGTTTGCATAAACCGATTTCACTGCGGAAGTCGGAAAACTGCTGAGAATTTGCAAACTGACCCCCACAGCCTTATGTCTTTTCATTGTACTTCAAACCCTGTATCCATACCTTCTTCTTCATTTGACCTTATCACCTACTCCCTTCATAACACAATTAAAGCCTTCTAAATGTAGCACTTGCCATTTGAAATTTGAATATTAAAAATCCTCTGCGTCTGTGATTTGAAATTTGAATTTTGAATCCCCACGCACCACATGAATACCTGGTAGGTTGGCTTTTGAGCAATATGTTTCTTTTTTTTCGAGTTAGCCCATAAATACAGGCTAGAGACACTTGATAGTTTGGGTTTTATTGCATATGTGGTCTGCATTCCTATCCACATTGTTCCCCCATTCACCATCGGCTTTCAACTTCTCACAGGGAGGATGAATGTAATTTTCTGATAATGCACCCAACAACGCTGCTAAAGACCATTGGTGAGGCCAATACTATGTTTGTTCCAAGCAGAGGAGATCATCTACTATGGAGTTACTTTTAAGGGTTTATAGGAAGATAATTATCCAATATGGGTAGATCTCCTTCCTTCTCAAAATAAGGGCTCAACTGTCGGGCCTGGACGGTACATCTTAATCACACTTTGCATGCATTATTGGGGTGAATTTGGAAGACTTGCTCAATCCTGCCAGGAAGTGAAATAATGGAATGAAGGAGACCAAGATAAATAGGTTGAATTGGATAGTTACGAGGGTCAAGTTTCACGTTTATTTGCAGATTCTTGTGACAGTAGTCCATCGCAGACTTGATCAGTTTGAGATTCCAGTATGGTTCTTCTAAATCTGAAAGTTCTCCGCTGAACATACATTCTATTTTGGGATTTATGGGCACTTTTTAGTATAAATTGCAATGTGGTTTGTATCTAAAAGCTGTTGAAAATTTCTACGAAGAATTCATGTTCATCAAGAACTTAATTTTGTAGTGTCTGATCTGGTTAGAATTTGGAATGGAAATTAACAATTGAGTTAAGGAAAAATCATCTTAATGTCTGATTGGCATTTATTTACAGTTTGAAAGGAAAAATCATCTTAATGTCTGATTGGCATTTATTTATAGTTTGAAAGGAAGGATGAAATAACCATGGACTTACTTGAACAATACTCAGATCAATCTGATGAACATTACGTGAACCAAGAAATTGATAGTAGAAATGAAGGAAGGCCAAGGGAATTGAAACTTATTGAGGGATTCTTCCAAGGAATGCATAAAGTGGAGGACATGGACATGATTATTCCTCCTGAGGATATTAAAACAATGAGCACCACTAATGGTGCAAAGTTTAACAGATTGAGGACATATGAGCATAGTGAAATTTATTCGAGATCCTCGATGATATCAAACTAGACTTGACCATGTTAGTGTCAGCTTGCAAGTTTTAGACATCTATAATCCTAATGATTGCTTCATAGTTTTGGATCTTAATAGCCATGCTTTTTTATTTGTTTATTGTATAATGTGGACTCAATTTCATTGTAATTTATCCTTGGCCTCTCGGTTACACAAAATTTGGTGATTATTAGAAATATTGGTTAATAGAAAATTTAGTGATGATCAGAAATATTGGTTAAAAGAAAATTTAGTGATGATTAAAAATATTGGTTAAAAGATTGATTGCTTCATAGTTTTGGATCTTAATAGCCATGCTTTTTTATTTTTTATTGTATAATGCAGATGCAATTTATCCTTGGATTTTCGATTACACAAAATTTAGTGATTATTAGAAATATTGGTTAAAAGATTAAAGTGATAGTAAACATGATTATTATTGAAAAACTTAGCAATCTTAAGATTTAGAATGATATGTAATATTTAAAATTCAAGTATTTTTAACATCTCTAATATAAATTATTTATATGATTTTTATATACAAATTAAACTTTATAAATAAATGTAATAACTAAGTTTTGATAAAAAATATTTACTATACAAAAACTATTTTAATCCCAATACTAAAATGAAATATTATATTTTATTAATATGTAGAGCATGTATACACATGTCTATTGTGTATAATTCAAGTATTTTGAAATTAAAATATTTATATTCACTATTTATATAAAATTTAAACTTTATAATAATGTAAATAACTTTAAGTCTGAGTCAAAAATTATTTTTATAAGGAATATTTATCAATTGCTAAAATGAATTATTTATTAAATGTAAGAAAAATATTTTCATTAAATCTAAGATAATTATATAAAGATTGCATATAGTGTCAATGGTAAAGAGAAGTATTATAATTCAATTTGTAAATTGTTATTACAATGGATAGTATGTTTGTTGTATGTGTATAACATGTTAATATAATATATGTGATGATGTTTATATGTATGAACAAGTTTAATAAAAAACAAGTATATTAAAAGATATTTTATATTAATTGTGTAGAAAATTTTAATAAATTTATAATATGAAATAAAATAATTTATCAAAATAGAAAAGTTGATATGTATATACATGTAAAAATAAATTAAATTGTTTTTTATTAAAAAAATGTATTTTAAATAATTTTTGTTATATAAGAAACATTAATATCATGAATAACTACCACAACCACATTTATTTTGATAAA
>APFE030549820.1:0-14490 GCA_000404065.3 Pinus taeda | reverse complement strand
CCACATCTCCTTGTCGTGAAGTTCTGGTTTTCCTGTTGAGAATGATATCTTCGAGCAACTTGTCTAGATACTCTAGTGCAAAATCGTCCACTATAGGAATCTGTGAAACCTCTTTGGTATCCATAATCAATGGAGGTTCATAAAACTTCAAGTTTTCAACATTTACTACTGAGTACATTTGCATATAAGCGGGAAAGTCAAGATGAAAAGCATTGTCTCCAATCCTTGCCAATATGGTGAAGGGACCATATTGAATGGGTCTCAATTTCTTCCCTTCTCCTTTCATTTTATCCTTGCTTATGTGGAGCCATACCTTGTCCCCAACTTGAAATTGATGGTCAACTCAATGCTTATCATGTCGAGCTTTATATCGAGCCTGACTCTTCTCCAACTGCTCCTGTACTACTTGATGAATCACCTATATCCGTTGAATAAACTTTTGTGCTTTGTCCCTATAATATCGTCCATTTCCATCCTCATCTTTCCCAAATACCATGTCTAAGGGATCCCTTGGTAGATAACCAAAACATGTCTCGAATGGTGAGCTCTGTGTAGATGAATGTGTTGCTCGATTATATGCATGTTGCACATAAGGAAGCTTCTCATCCCACAACTTGGGATGTTTTCCACAATACCCTCATAACAAGTGTACCATGGTGCATTGACGACCTCTGTCTACCCATCAGTCTGTGAATGAAATGTCATACTTATTTTCAGCTTAGTGTTCATCATTCTCCACAAGCTGGTCCAAAGCTCTCCAAGAAAGAGAGAGTCTTAATCTAACAAAATAGATGTGGGAAACCCAAAATGGACCGAATCATGCTGAAAGAAAAGATAAGGAGTCTGCTCAGCAGTGAGTTGCTTTTTATAGGGCATTAAAATACACATTTTACTAAAACAATCCATAACAACATACAAATAGTCGGGGCCTTTCCTAGACATAGGCAAGCCTCCTACAAAGTCCATGGACACACTTTCCCATGGTCGACTCCGAATAGGGAGTGGTGTGTAGAGCCCAAGTTTTCTATTAGAGGGCTTTGAAACAAAAAACAACACACAACCCTTTACAAAGCGAGTCACAATGTTTTCATATGAGGCCAAAAACAAAACCTCTATAAATGATATAAAGTTTTTACAATCGCAAAATGAATAGACACCAAAGAGATATGAGCCTCTCGGATTACATGTACCCTTTCACCAATGGGTTTGCACATCTTGCCAAGTTGGTACAATAGTTTTCCCTACAAATAATAGTTGTCCACCTGCAATCCACGAGTTAGTTTTGCGTAGATGTCTCTAAAATCATCATCGTTAGCATATTGTTCATCATAACTTTCTAACGATAAAGAAACATTCTGCAAAACTACAAATGCAAAAATAAGAGGGTGAGAAAGCATATATGATATTTGTTGTTGGCGCCCTTCTTATATTTTATTACCAGATGAAACTATTGAAGGAATCTCATCCACGGGCTTGTTGAAGCTTGGTTTGTGACTGAAGGTACTGCAAGGGCTAATGATCTGTATGGATGATGGTCTCCTTGACGATCAGATGGTGTTTCCACTTGTTTACACTCTAGACCAAGGCATACAACTCCCTCTCGTATGTGGGATAATTCACAACAACTTGGGAGAAAGTCTCTTAATTGTACCATATAGGTTTCCTTTGCTGCATCAATACAGTGCCCATGGCATATTCGTTGGCATTTGTTTCAATCTCAAAAGGCTACTTAAGATCTAGTAAGGCTAGCACTGGTGCTGTGATGATATTATCTTTCAGCGTGTTGAAGGATTTATGTTGCTTTCCTCCCCACTAAGAGTTTTGCTTCATACTGGTTAATGCATGTAAGGGGGCACCGATAATAGAGAACTTCGCAGTGAACCTTCTCCAATATTGTACCATGCCCAAAAAACCTCGGACCTATGTAACATTTGTGGGCTCATGCCATTTCACAATCGCATCTACTTTAGAAGGATCTATCCTCAATTGCCCATTACCGACTATGTGGCCTAAATAAACCAAAGAGGTCATCCCAAACTCACACTTTGACAGTTTTACATACATTTTTTTCTCATTTCAGAACATCAAGCACTTTGTTCACATGACATACATGTTCATCCCGTATCTTACTATACACAAGAATATCGTCTAGATAAAAGGGCACAAAATTATCAAGAAAAGGCCTAAATAGATCATTCATTACCCTCATAAATGTCGCTGGAGAATTGTACAGTCTGAATGGTATCACCATCCATTTGAACAACCCCTGTATGGTTTTGAATTTAGTCTCCCAAACATCTTGCTCTGCAATTCTAACTTGGTGATATCCACTATGCAAATCCAATTTTTTAAAATAAACAACATTTTTCAACTGATCTAGTAATTAATCAATGCGAGGGAGAGGGTATCGATTCTTCACTGTAATTTTGTTTGGCTCCTTGTAGTCTACGCACATTCTCCATGTGTTGTCTTTCTTTGGCACTAACGCGATTGGTGAGCAGCAGAAAGAAGAACTCGGTCTGATGACCCCTTGATTTAGCAATTCTTACACCTATTTCTTGATCTCCTCCATCTTGATAGAAGCCATCCTGTACATGCCAATATTCGATAAAGGAGCATCCTATTGTAAATGGATCTCATGTTGGATTTCTTGTTTTGGGGCCAATCCTCTCAGTTCTTGAAACAATCCATCATAGTCAGAAACGATTTCAAACAATTCTTTCTTATGATCAGGATTACAACCCTTGAAAGCGCTAGCCATCTTGGCCTCTTTCGCTCTCACTATCATGAGCATGCACCCTTTGCTGGAATTAACCAGTCATTTAATTTGTCTTGCGCTTACAAGATTAGTGTACTCCAACTATATATTCTACCCCATCCTTCATGAGGTGGTATTTATTCTCATGCTGAAAGAAAACTGCTTTTCTGTCATATAAATACGGACTTCCCAAGATGATTCCACAGATGTCCAAAGGCACAACATCTAACTCTACCTCATCAACTAATTTGGAAGCAATAACAAATCTGGCCCTACACTTCTTGGTGACCTATAATTTGGCTTTATTGCTTACTCAACCAAGTGGGTATGGAATCAAATGAGGCTTAGTTTCAAGGCCTAACTTTTTAACTTAGGACTCTGAGATTAAGTTTTCTTGGGAACCTGAATCGAACAGAGTTTCCACCTTTCTTTGTTTTATCATAACCCTAATGTGGAATAATTCAATTCTCTTTCATTGATGACTTACAGGTTCATTCAAAGAACTAGTACTTGCAATTGAATCAGAACTATCATTAATAGAAAGAGTACCTTTTGCGCCCACGACTGTGATCAATGTCTCATCGTTGGAATCTAATCCAAAGTCCTGCATTGTTGCCACTGTCTTTTGCTTCCCCTTTCCATTGAATCTCTTTCATCTCAGCTTCGGATGCAGCTTCCAATAGTGGTCCTCGTCATGACCATCATTCTTGCAATGGATGTAAGACAATTTTGCTCATCCCCTTTCTTAGCTGTGACAATCTTTTTATCCTTCCCCTTGCCTTTCTTCTGGAATTTGCCATGCTGAGGTTTGAATGGTGTTTTCTTGGCTCAATCATCTATGTCATTCTTGCCTCGGCTTTCAATATGAATAACCTTTACGCTGGCCACATCAATTGTAGTGGGCTTGAACAATAACAGTGAGTGTCTTATGTAACTATGTAGTGCACCAACATACTTAATTACAGTCTCGGGTGAATCTAATGAGATGCCCAGATTTAATGCTTGTTTCTGAAATCCTTCAGTGAAGATTTACACATTTTTGCCTTTACCTTGCCTTAGATATTTCCATTCCATAAGTGCCTTTTGTTTATAACCCAAAGGGTAAAATTGGTCTTTCAATGCAGAAATAAAACTAGACCAATATGAAAGAAGGTTACTCGACTTTTTGCTGCCCTTCTACAACTTTCTCTCCCACCAAACGAGAGCAGTGCTAATCAGCCGAAGAGATGCTAACTGGACCTTTTCCTCATCTTCTTCAATCTGTTGGATCCGGCAGTAAACCTCTATTTGTCTTATCTAATTATTAAGTTTTTTTGCACTACACTCTCCATTGTACATGGGCAAGTCAAAATTTACATCTAACTTAAAAAACAGTTTCTTAGATGTATGTTTGGAATCGCAATTAGAGTGATGATAACTATCTCTTGAAGAAGGATAGGGAGGAGGCTCTTGTCCACCACCTTCATGATTTTCTAATCTATTATCATCGACACCTTCCTTCTCATGCCCAAGTGTCTTCTTATACTCTAAAAACAACTTGTCCACTTTCTCTACCATATTGTAGTATACCTTACGGAAATTGTGTTCCTCTTCCCAACAAGTTTCTTCATTAGCCATGTTTCTTCTTCGTTATGCACATCCTACTTCACGATCAAAGGACTTAAGCATTCCTTCTCCTTTCCACAACTTTTCCGGGTTAGAATTTACTCATGGAATTCGCATCAATAAAGCCCTGCTATGATACCAAGCTTGATCAAAGATATTTTTCTTATAGATGCATCAGAATTACATGAAACAAAGCTTATAAACCATGGAACTTAAAAGCACATAAAGCAATGTGGAAATAACACGATAAGCAAGAAACCATGACACAAATATTTGATTATATAGTTTGTCCAATTTGGACTACGTCTCATGGGGAGGCCTTCATTCATTAAGTGACATAAAAAGAGATAAAAGTACAAGCAACATTCTTTATAATCCTTATACCTCCAAGCTGGAAGATGGATGAAGAATGGAGATCCCAACTTCAGAAACAGATAGTACCACTGAAATCCTGGTGAAAAATCATGAAAAAATGCCTATCCAAACAACCAATTTGGATAATCAGGCCTTCTACCACTTCTTGGAGACTCCTTGCTGCTCAAGACGAGGTCCCGACCTACTTCTAGGTCAGTGTCTGTTGTGTGCAATGCTTTTGAACTATTATGTGGATCCCCTCTACCTTCTTCCGACACAAATGGCTTTTTATATAAGCATGGCGGCAAATCCCTCAATACCTGGGCAATTTCGAACCATAGAATATGTTAAGCAGGCAGGATTTATTCCCAACAAAGGTTCTCAGGCCTAAATAAGACATGGAAACAACCTTACAAATATGGCGAAACTCCTTTAAACTATGTATTTAACTCAGTGACATGACTATTGGCATTCCCTGCAATCGGCAGTGAGACCCAAGCCCAAACAACAAGCACTCTGTGATACGCTGGACCCATCGGGAGTATGAAATATAACATATAAAGTGTCGTATCTAGGAACCCCATTGCAAATCGCAATCGGTGCTTCCCCACAACAGATATCAAAGTCCATACAATTGCGATAATAGAGGACCCACTGGGGTTATGAAATCCAGTGTATAAAATATCGGGTTAGAATCCCATCGTAAATTGCAATCAACAGAGATCAAGTGATACCCCATTCGACTGCTTCCATTGTGATCTGCGATTGCGATTTTATCACATCGCAACTGGCTCTATCTGGGACCGATTCCTAACACTTTGCCTTTTTTCGATTGCGATATGCCATTATCGCATCGCAAATTGCCTAGGGCCGGTTTTCCTTAAGCCGCTTCTTCTCCTTGTTGTGATGTGTGATATGCAGGACCAATGGCAGCCTTCCACTTGGCGCTTCCCCATTCGCTGAGACTTTTGCCATGTCATCTCCTCCTGCCATCTGGACAAGTCAAACTTGATCTTTGACTTTCTCTAACTTCTTCATATGAACTCAAATTTGAGTGTCGTTCACACCATTGGAATCATGATACAAGCACTTTGATCTGATACTAAGATTATCCAAATTCTGCCACTTTGAGTTTTGAACCTTTTACCATGCCACTGGTACTTTATCAAGATTCACCTGAATCACCCACTGACACCTACCCAAATTGTTTGGTATGAGAAACAATGGATTTCCGATACCCATCCTCCCCTAAGGTTGAATAGTTAATAGATATTACAATAGAAGTAGAAGAATAATACGTCCACTCTAAAACCTCAATAATTACTCCATCCATCGGAATTGTGTCTCGACAACCGAAGTGGCCTGATAAAAACAAGAAATATTCCTCAGACAAACAGAAACATAGGGCCATCAAAGTGGCCACTCAGCTTCCTGCACTGGTGCTTTGAGGCCGATGGCTACTGGGAGGAAGTTATTAAGCTAAAAAATATGGTTTTGGCTGGTTTGTGGGTTTATGTCAATCTGAATAAAATACAAATTTGAAAATGGATGGATATATGGTGGATTCCCATTATCAAATACCGTCCTCTCCTCAACACACTGTAAAGCGGTTGGTTCGCTTTTCATCTCAAATCTTCAGAGGATGCATCCCAAATTGCAGCATGTCCTTGGGTTCATGGGAGGGATTTTCTATCACTACAATGATAGACATTTAGATTCGATCCTGTTACGAAGGTGCCAAGAAGGAAGATAATATGGATGAAGCTCCCAAGACTACCCCTAGAATTATGGACTAGAAAAGAAATCTCAAATATTGCAAACACTATTGGAAAGCTCTACTATTTAGATTAAGCCTATCTCAGGGGCACGAACAAGCATACTTCATGGGTTCTAATTGAGAAATATTTTATAGGGGGACTCCCAGAACATATTGACATATACTGGGGGCCATGTTCGCAAAAACAATTTTTTTACTTCTGGGTGGTTCCTTTTAGATGTCTTTGATGGCATAGGACGAGACACCTTATTTTTTATTGCTTTGATTGTCATGGCCAGAACAAATGACCACATCGACAAACTGTTGGAAGAAGCATGATATATAAAGCAAACAATATTGTCCTCCATGAAAAGGCTAGTATACTATCCCCTCCCTCTCCTAAACCACCTTCCACTACCTACATCCCCACACTAAATACGAACCCCCTGTTGATAAACTCCCCAGTGCACATGACCCTGCTAGTGAAATCCCCACCCCTACATCTCTCACACAAGCTTAAACTAGCTCCCCCCCACTCCATCAATCCCATTATCAAATCCACCTTACATTCCACCTCTCAATCCCTGTTGACCCTACTACAACAATCTCCCAAAACTCATGTCCCATTGTTTTCTCCCAAATTGATTGTTGATCCGGAACTCTCCTCCCCTATCAATTTTGGGGCGCCATCTGGGTGTACTTTCACACCTTTCTCTGAAGACATGGAGTTGGAAGTTCTATACAAAGAAAAAAAATTCTCCATGGAACCTCTGACCATTAAAATATCTTTCTTTGATGTTGAAAATTCTCCACCTTGCCTTGCTACGCAGAAAAATGTCACCACCAGAAGAAAACTCGAGATCAAATATAAAAATATATATTCCTGCTCTATTGCTCCTACCAACCTTATCAATCATTTCTAGCCATCCTGATCCACAACACCCCTGCGCCGCCCCCCCATCCCCCCCTAGTTGCACATCTGAATGTCAACCTTCCAAAATCTCAGGTTCTTAGAGCTAAACCACCCGAACTTTACCTCCTTTAATGACCATAATATCCCTGAATGTCAGGGGTCTGGGATCGACACCTAAAGATGATCTATTTAGAATATAATTGACATACATAAACCTAGAATTGTGCTACTACAAGAAACTATGACCTGCAGGGAGACAAATTGGGCACATCTACAAACATTTGCCCCAAATTGCACATTTACGCTTCTGATGCCACCGTTTTATCTGGCAGACTAGAAACTACGTGGAATCTAGGCATCTACAAATTTAAAGCATACAACTCCTCAGTGGGACTCCTTATGACTGGAGTTAGACATGGCAATAGAGATCGAATCCACATCATCAATATTTATGCACCATATGATCGCTGCAAATATTTCTGGAATAAGGAAAAACAAAGTGGGCTTCTCGACCTTAGTTCCATTATACTGGTTGAGCACCTAAACTTCACCACAGGTGTAATAGAATATTGGGGTCACAATCGTTGTCCTGATCCATTGGAGGACCATTTCCAAATCTTTTTTAAGGACAAACATCCCAGGAACATCATCCCCCATCCTCTTGGACCGAATTGGAAAAATGGCCGCTCAGGTACTGAGGGAATTGCAAAATGACTGGACCATTTCATTGTCCACGAATACACAGCTAGTAGACTGAAGGATCTAACATCCTCCATTATTCCTTCAAAGATATTAGATCATTTTCCCATTTTGTTGCAGTGGTCGAGATCACACCAGGACAAGGCTCCACCATTCAAATTCAACCATTTTTGGCTTAAAGAGGCAGATTATATCGACCTAGTTAAAATTGTCTGGAACATGAATGATATGAATTCGAACTCTAAACACATGGATAGAATTAATCATAAACTCAGTAAACTTAAATTAACCACTAAAATATGGGCACGAAAAAAAGTAGGGACTTGCTACAGGAACTCATTAATATTGCAGAAAAAATTAAAGTGCTCGAGGTCCCTAACGACTTGGAATACTTCTCTGCTACTCAGAAAACATAAATTTTATAGTTGGAAGGTCACATATCAGAATTACTGCTCTGAAAGGCTGAAGCATTGCAACAAGAAATCTGTATCATGTGGATCCAAAATGGAGATAAAAATAGCAAATTCTTTCATAATCAGATTACATGCAGGGGAAAAAAACCATATTTGGAGCATCAAATTAGACTCTGGAAACCTGCTTATAGATCATAAAGATATTGAAGGGGAGGCATTCAAACATTTCAACAGAATCTACCAAGCTAGGGCTGAGATCTCTTTCAAAAAACAACTCGAACAGTGCAATTTCTACCCCACTGCAACAAACAAGGAAGCCCTTGAATACATAGAACGCCTAGTCACTAAGGAGGAAGTCATCTTGGTTTTGAAAGAATTAGGAAGAGGAAAAAGTCTTGGCCCAAATGGATGGACCTCAAAACTATTCCTTCACTTCCAAGATATTATGATTGATGAGCTTACTGATATGGTGGAACAATCCGGAATCCATGGTTGGGTTTTTGGGGCCACCAATGCCACCTTCATCTCACTGATCTAGAAGCACAACAAGTTTGAATCTTTCTCAGATTTCCGACCTATTTCTTTGTGAAAATCCACCTAAAAACTCATATCCAAAACCTTAGCCATGTATATCATAGCGAAACAATTTGGTTTCTTAAAACAACGCTAGATACATGACGTTGTCTCTATTGCCCAAGAATGTCTCCATTCCATCAAATCCATAGATTTGGATGTTTGCCTCATGAAAATTGATTTTCCCAAAGCCTTTGACTCAATTGACTGGGAACTCCTTTGGATGACACTGTGAAAAATTAGCTTCATCTCCATCATGATTGGTTGGATAAAATCCTACATCAAATCAACCTCCTTTGCCATTATTATCAACGCCCTACCCACTGATCTTTTTATGGCATCTCGTGGTCTTTGATAGGGTTGTGCCTTATCTCCTCTTTTATTTATCACCATCATGGATGGCCTTAGCAGAAGATTCAAGGTTTTTTGCAATATAGTGGGCTTATCTTCGGGGGTTTCATTGCCAATTTGGTCCCAATCACCCACCTTCTCTTTGAGGATGATCTTCTGACCATGGGGAAATCATATCCACAGGAATGGCTCCACATTGCTACGGTTTTACAAGATTTAGGGACTGCATCTAGGCTTCTCATGAATAAGGCCAAATCCCACTCGTATCTAGCGTTCCCGAGGTAGGGTCGATTCTAGACATTGCAAATCAGTTTGGTGTTGTTGTCAATAACTTAGATAGGGGTTTCACATATATTGGTTTTAAATTGAAGCCATTGGGTTATAAGATCAAAGATTGGGACTAGCTTCTTATCAAAATAAAAATAAAAAATACATACCCACTGGTCACAAAAGTGGATAACATTGGGTGGATGCTTGATCCTCATAAAATCTATCCTCATCAGCAAATTGATTTACTGGATGCATATCTTCAAATTTCCAAAAGGAGTCATTAGGAAAATCAACTCCATTTTGACCAAGGTTTTTTGAGGAGCTCCGGAATCTACTAGAAAATTCCACCTGGCCAAATAGGATTCGATTTCACCCCTATAAAACTCAGCAGATGGAATATTAAAGACCCTACCTCTTTCAACTCAACTTTGCTGCTTAAGGCATTCTAGAGGGCTGTGCGATTTGAGGGAATTTGGCAATGCATTGTCACTGCAAAATATCTACAAAATTTGTGCTTCTACAACTAGCTTCGAAATGGTGCTTCGATTCCCTCACAAATATTTGTTTCTTGGCACAGCCTGCTCACTTCTAAACATTGGCATTTTTCTTACCTTCGCAGGTCCATTGGCTCAGGATCTTCCCCCAAGATCGGACTAGACTCGCTAGATGGGATGACTAGTACACATCTTTTATCGCTGGACCTAATCATGTATTTACATCATTTTGGTTATCATGTGCTCAAAGATATCTCAACTTCTGAACTCTCCTCACCTTAATACAATCACTGGAAAGATGTTGTAGAAATCTCTCTTCCTGCCCATATTTGTTTGGAATGGACACATTACATTACTAATTTGAATCTTTCAGGGATCATTCTTTCTAATGCTAAAGACAGACTTGTTTGGGTGGTGGAACTGAATTAGACAAGATCATTGTAAAAGAAGCCTACAACTTCATCACTATGCCTCCTTGCCTGAATCTAATTCACCCTTGGCTCACTAGGGTTTGGAAATGGAATTTCCACCTCAAGCTAAAATGTTTTTCTTGGTTGGTAGTTCACAATTGTATCCTCACTTGGGAAAACCTCGTCAAGAGTAGTTTTCGGGGTCTGGGACGGCAATGCCTTTGCAACTCACATGGAGAGGAGATTAACCACCTTTTCAACCACTGCTCATTCACTTCTTCATTTTGGATTGAGATTCTACACTCGCTAGAAGATCCACCTCCTTGGGAACGCTCCATCATAGTCTCTTGTCTCCACAGTTAGATAGTGGGCTTATTTTCCCACAAAACTCTAGTCTTCTTCATCATCTGGGGCATTTTGCAGTCTCGAAACACTCTTATCTTCAAGAATGAGAAACCTAATATCTAGTGAATTTGCTACAAGATTATTAATTACCACCATGAGTTTTGTGCTTCCCCCACTCACAAAACCTCACTTATCCTTCCACCTTGTAACATTTGGGAGTCTTTCCCGATTGGCTTCTTTGATGGGGCCTCTTCCTTCAACCTATGTAGATGTGGAATGGATATATACATCAATGCTAAACACCCATAATGATTTCACTAGCATCGCACGTCTGGTACCAATACATGAGCTAAGCTCCTTGCTCTATGGCGTGTCCTACACCGTGCTAACTGGCTCAGACTTCGGGAGATCACTATCTTTGGAGATTCCAAAGTTGTCACTGATTGGGCTAATGGAATTGACTCGTTCTTTGATAACTGGAAAGCCAACATTAAAGCATTGATACTAGGTTTCATTCAATCTCCATTGCCCACATCTACCGATGACAAAATGGGGTTGCTGATCAACTTTCTAAGACCGGTTTCTCATCAGATCCCTATAGAATATTCTACTAATCTTTCCTAAATAATTGTTTGAAACAATCAGGTCATATTATCATCTAATCTTCTCCTCATATGATCTAGAAAACTCTTTGGATTCATTAGAACATAGACACTCTATTTTTCTTTTAAGGATGCAAACTTTACTAGGACAGGGCCAAAATCTTTCACCTACAAGAGGAGGGTGGCTATATTGACTCACTAGATTACGCAAAAAATACCCCATAGTTCTGGAACACCAAGGGACAACAAATGATGCTACAAAAAATGCAAAACCTTAAGTTTCATAGGCACAGAGATACCTGGTTTAGTTACAAGCTGAAACAGAAAACTTCAGGTTGTGGGGACAATCTATATTATGAATCTCCCTTTAAGAGGAGGTATGGGCATTGCAGGTTTCCTACTTTATTGATTCTTGTAGTGCATCTCTTAAAAATTATATGCCACAATGGATTAATCTTGGATCCTCTTGATCCAATGAAAATGTATTTCTTTTACATCTAGTAATAAAAAAGTTTTTTTTTGTTTTTAATGTTTGAAAAAAAAAAAGCTCAGCAGCATTCAAAGTTTACTTCGTGGAACAAGAGATATAACATCATGATTTACTTTTTGATAGTGTCAACAACAATCATTTCCTATGTAGAGAGATCGTATATGCCAGGAGTCGGAGCTTTTGTTGGTAAAGCTTAGAATCCTATATTTTTTTTATGCAAAATTTCCATCATACAATAAGTTGGTTGCAAGCTCACTCTGATAAAATTCCTTGGTAAGTGTTAAATGAACACTGCATATTGCATGTTTCTTGCCCATAACCAAATATCGAGCCATGTCAACATCCATGTATTCCCTATGTGAAATAAACCTATTTCTATAGTATCTTGTAAATGTTGAAAGACCCTACAGAGGATGCCTTTGCTCTATTAGAAGCACGCATGTTATTGCAATCATTGTAATATTTCATTGGAGCATGGTCACAAACCTTTTGGGTGACTATTTAGAAGCACCATATTGAAGCATGCATGTAACCTTGTGAGGGATTTACCCATCCCATTTTTGGTTCCATTAAGTAGTGGGTATAATTCATCAATCTGGACTTCCTGGATGTCCACTCATCTATCCCACACAACTACCTTTGTCACCTCGCATCATCTAATCAAACCACATCACATGCCTTTCGATCAAGTAACCTTGTTGAGTTGTGTAATGTAATTTTTCACTGTTTCATTTGTATTGGTGGTGTCAAACAACTATTGCGGTTATTTAGGTTGATTTGGATGAATTTGTTTACACAAGAAATGCATACCTTAAACCCATATACAAGTATATGTGCAAAGCAATAATGGGTAGTCTGTCATTTTGAGAATTTGGATTTCAAAGTGGGTTTCTTTTATCATTTGACTAGTAGTGCTCATGTGAAATAATGAAGTTTGCATTTTTAGCCATTTCAAAGTAACCACATATATTAACGAAAATAAAACTAGAATAGTACCCACCCATTTTCTCAGAGCACAAGAGGAGGATAATCACTTAGCGAGTGATCCATAAAATGTTGTGTATTTTCCATTGGATAGTTTGTCACAATAGATTTGATTAAATATACTTAAAAGTCCAAGAACTCCACTATCACAATTTTATTTTTCTTTAGATTTGTAGATTTGTACATTACTATTAATAGTGTATGCATGTGAATTAAAATTATGCAAAAAATAAAGAATATCAAAAGAAAAACTCACACACACATTTGACGCAAGATATAACTTGGAAAATCAAGAGAAAAACTAATTAGAAGGTAAGGTCACTCTACTCTCTTTCACCGAATAGAAAATATATACAAGTACAAAGAAGTATGGACCTATGGTCTGTTGACCAATACAACACACAATTTTTTTTTATGTTCTCTATCTCTTATACCTCTTGTCTATTCTTCTAAGTTACAGAACAAATGCACTTGAAAGAATGGAACCCCTTTTCCTCGTAGTGGCTTAGTTATAACAACCTAATAACCTACTAGTGGTTAGGTTTGAATACATCAACTCTTAACTATAGTTACAATATAGACTCTTCTAGAGTATTTTTCATCATAACCATGTGGCTAGCCCATTTTCCATGAATAATGAGGGATGACGTGACATCCTCTTAAATTATGGTGGTTAAAACAAGAAGGTCAACTTCTGAGTGGCATAACTTTCACATACAGACTTTGATTGATGCAATTATTGGGTCGTTGTAAAGGTCTCTATGTGTAGAATATGAAAAAATGGTGTCATGGTAAAGATTTTTTTTTTTTTTTATCTCCAGAATGTAGAATTTCCTACTGTAGATCACCTGATAATGCAATATAATAAAGCAAAATACTTGATCTACTTCTACAAACAAACTTGCAGAAGCTTAATCGATTTTGAGCAAGATAAAATAGAACACATATAACAAAAAATGAGAAAGCAATCCCACATGAACACAGAAGAATACTCTGGGAAAAGCCTCAGCTAAAAACCCTGATCTCTATATTATCATACAAGTGGAAATATGTCCGGATTACACAAAGATTTAGCTCACAAGCTATCAAGCTCTCAGTACAATCCCTCAATTCAGCGCACAGATTGAATAGACACATCATATGTCTTCCTCTAATCCTCCAAGCCTCCTATTTCCTTGCACAGTTTCTCCTAGGGTGCAATGCTGCCACCTGTGTGAATTTGCCTCATCACGCACTCATCAAACTCAAAAGTAACTAAGCAATCTCCAAGAAATGAATTCCTTCTGCATGCAAGAGATATCCTCAAATGAATATTCCTGCAACTGATAATACACTGTCCCATCATTTGATCTCAACTGGGTCTCTGACTGAACTGACATGCATGAGTTATTTATGAGAGAATATTCAGTTATCTGAAGTGCAACAGTTGCATGCTGATGAGCCCCAAAAATGGATAATTATATGGGCTCATTC
>APFE030549810.1:82421-93341 GCA_000404065.3 Pinus taeda | reverse complement strand
TTCATTTGTATCATCCAAGAATTGTTCATTTATGTAATGTAAAGGAGGTTTCCCCCTCGAAGAGGCTGAATTCTAAGGTGTTGATCTATCTTTTCTATCTTTTCTTAAGCTGGTTTCATAACATGGACTAAAGCCAAAGCCATCAAAGTAGCAATAGAAGAAAAGGTGGTTGAATTTTTAAGGGAGAACGTGTTTTATAAGTTTGGGTACCCTAGAGAATTGGTCACTGATCAAGGCAGTCAATTTACATCTCACATGATTGAAAACATGTTAAGCCAGCGCAAGATCAAGCACGGAACATCCACCCCTTACCACCCACAAGCTAATGGGCAAGTGGAAGTAACCAACCAAACATTGGAAGGCACTCTGACCAAGGTGATTATCAGTAGCAGAAAGGATTGGGCAAACAAATTAGTTGAGGCCACCTCAACCTACAATACCACCTGGAAGACCACCATTGGCTTCATTCCTTATGAGCTGGCCTATGGGAAGAAATCCCAGTTGTCCATTGAATTTGAATATAACACCTTAAGGATGGAAGCACAACTGGATCTAGATATCACAAGGGAACAACAAGAAAGATTCCTCCCGCAAAATGGGTTAGATGAATTTAGGATGGAGGCCCTCCTGCACACAGAATTGATTCAAGTTCAAAGGAAAATACAACATGACAAGAATATAAAAGATAAATAGTTTCAGGAAGGCGATTAGGATTTGTTGTATGATTCTCGGTACAAAGATTTTAAAGGCGAGTTAAGGACTAGATGGTTAGGGCCTTCTATGATAGAAAAATGTCATGATAATGGTGTTGTTCGAATAAGAACATGTTGAAAATGGAAACAAGAAATGCTAAAAATAGAAGTGCTAAAATAGCACTGCTATAAATAGTAGTTTGGGTACCAGTGCTGGATTGAGCAACAGGGAATGAAAAATGGAAGTGCTAAAAATAGCTTTCTATTTTTAGCATTCATGATGGATTCCAATTTTAGTCAGTCCCTGGACTAAAATAGGAAGTAAAATTTGAATTTGAACTTAACAATTGTTTGAAAATAAATTAATTAATTCACCATGAGTTAATTAGTTGTGAAAAATCAAACATGAAGTCTATGTGAGGACATGCAACAGTTCCTCTATTAATTGAGGAATTTATCCATCAGTTAAAGAGATAAGGATGAGATCTAATTTGAGTTGTAATTAATTGTCTCAATTAACTGAGTCAAGTCCAGTTAGATTGATTTAAACAGTTTGTTTAAATTAATTGTGAGTTCAGTTAGTTAATGCATGCTTGCATATAATTGTTGCACTTTAGATAACTGAATATTCTCTCATGAATAACTCATGCATGTCAGTTCAGACAGAGACCCAGTTTAGATCAGAGGAGGGACAATGTATTATCAGTTGGATGGATTTTTCCTATAAAGGAAACTCATCCATGGAGAAGGATTTATCTCCTTCAGGATTGTGCAATTGGATCAGAGGGTAGTGAGTGTGTGAAGAGGCCAATTCACACAAGTGGCTGCACTGGACCCCAAGGAAAATTGCGCAAAGAAATAGGAGGCTTGGAGGGTAGAGGAGAATGTTTGAGAGAGGCCTTGGACTGTCTATGAGTAGCAAAAGGATTGTAGAGAGAGAAGGATAGCTTGTGAGTTGATTCTTTTTGTAATCTGGACTATATTTCCACTTGTACGATAATAGAGAGATTGGGGTTTTAGGCTAAGGCTTTCCCCGGGTTATTTCTTCTGTGTTATGTGTATTGATTTCCCATTCTCAGTTATATGTGTTCTCTTGATCTTACTCAATTTGATTAAGCTTCCGCAAAGTGTTGTAGAAGTAAATCATGTATTGTGTTTTAGTATATTGCATAATTTGTTGATCTACAGTAGGAATTTCTACATGGTATTGGAGCAAAGGTGATCAAGGAAGAATAGTATACAAGAAGGGAGAAGTTCGAACTTTGTGGATCCTGAATATAGAAATCGAATTCTTATCACATCTCATTTCCACCAATGGCATTCAACAGTTTGAGGCTTGAGTATGCACTTGATGGCATCTCAAACTATATAGCCTGGAAGGATCGCATGGAAGCAGTATTAGAGGATAATGGGTTAAAGGACTTCATTGATCAAGAAGTCCCCAAGCTTGCAGCATCTAGTGCCCAAGAATTGGTGGAATGGAAGAAATGTGTGGCTAGAGCAAGGAGAATCCTTCTGGAGGGAGTTCGAGATCACATAGTCTTGAGTCTCTATGGGAAGGACACATTGTTTTCAATGTGGAAAACATTGAAAGATCTGTATCAGAATAGCAATGATCAGAGGAAGTTGGTGCTGAAAGACAAGCTTCAAAAGATCAAGTGTGAAAAGAGCGACATGATCTCTACGTATCTGAACAAGCTCACTACATGCAAGGATGAGCTTTGAAGTGTAGGGATCGCAACAGTCGATGATGACATGGTGAGTCTTGCACTCCTTAGTCTTCCTAAGAGTTGGAATAGTTACCAAGACTCGGTTAATGGTAGAGAGAAACTACAAGATTGGGAATGACTTCGGTCAGATCTGATGTAGAAGGAGATAAGAACAAGCACCAAAGATTGTTCTTCATCCATGGAGGATGAAGAAAACTGCACCTTAGCGAGTAAGGCGAAGAAGGGGAAGGAGAAGGATTCTCTTTCCCAATCAGTTCTTCCCAAGGTGGGAAGAAGTTTGACAAATCGAAAGTGCGATGCTTTCATTGTCATGAGGTGGGCCATTTTGCTACAAATTGTCCACTGAGGAAATCCAAGAAGGGATCTGTGGAAGGATCATAAGGTGAGGCACTGGCCTCACAGTTCAAGTTGGATTTCACACTGTCCACATGCATGGTTTCATCCATGGTGGGAAGTGGTTGGTTTCTTGACAGTGGAGCTTCCTTCCACATGACCAGCAACAAGAGTTTGTTCAGTACTTTGGAGGAGAAAGATCTCCAGATACTCATAGTGATGGATAATGATGAAAAGTATAGTGTCTCAGGTATAGGCACAGTTGTTTTTCAGAGGGAGGATGGATCTCGCATTACCTTGACCAATGTCAAGTATGTACCAAGACTGAAGAGAAATTTGGTGTCAATCATGATGCTGGAAGACAGAGGCTATGATGTAGTCTTCATTAAGGGAAAGGTTTTCCTTAGACACATCATCACTAGACAGATGAAGCAAATCGGTTCATGGATCAAAAACCTATATTCTCTTGAGGTTCAAGATGTATGCAAAGCCTTGAGGAGCAAGGCAACTGATGGAGACTTGGTGTTGAGAGGGAGAGTACATTACCTCTCAACATGCAACCACAGGAGAAGTCTCAGATGATTGTTGAGGAGCCATGATTTGTGAAGCAACTTCAGGAGGTTGTGGAGAAGCCACAACTGGCGAAGCCGAGAGGAGACCAAGCGGAGGCATCCACTCATGCAGAGACCTCCAGTAGGGGGAAATTTCGATCCAAGTGGGTAGAGGGATCACAAGCACCCATACCTCCTAGTAGGAGGCGGGGCGATCTTGAGTGATCATCCCAAGAAGGCTAGAATAGGGGCAAGATCCTTTAGGTACCCAACCTCTTTGATTCGAATTTTCTACAGGAGTCCCGACAAGGAGTAGCAGGACTAGCTGATTGGGTAGAGACAAATGCAGATGGAGTGGCAGAGAGAGCTACAGTGCAGGAGTCCCAGGACTGTGTAGAGCTAGCAGGTTACAACAATGCGAGAGGCACAGGATTGTTGCACCAGTGCAGGATGGCACAGAGAGGTGTGTAATGGTGTGAGATGCAGGAGTGGTGCAGTAGCTCAGAGATCAGATAGGGAGAACTTGTCAACAGCAGGTAGAGCTTTAGCATCAGAGTATGTTTCTAGCCCAACAGAGGTCAGTTGGGAGTTTTTTTTGTTTCTAGAGTTGTTGGAGCAACCACACTTGGTAGAAGTGTTGCATGCAGAACATTCCAAAGGTACAAGATTGGGTTTGAGTTGAAGCCTTTCTTATTGAGAGGGAGTGTTGAAAATGGCAACAATAAATGCTAAAAATAGAAGTGCTAAAAATAGCACTGCTATAAATAGCAGTTTGGGTACCAGTGTTGGATTGAGCAACAGGGAATGAAAAATGGAAGTGCCAAAACTAGCTTTCTATTTTAGTAGTTCAGGATGGATTCCAATTTTAGTCAGTCCTTGGACTAAAATAGGAAGTAAAAATTCGAATTTGAACTTAACAATTGTTTGAAAATAAATTAATTAATTCACCATGAGTTAATTAGTTGTGAAAAATCAAACATGAAGTCTATATGAGGACATGCAACAGTTTCTCTATTAATTGAGGAATTTATCCATCAGTTAAAGAGATAAGGATGAGTTCTAATTTGAGTTGTATTAGTTGGCTCAGTTAGATGAGTCTAGTCCAGTTAGATTGATTTAAGTAGCTTGTTTAAATTAATTGTGAGTTCAGTTAGTTAATGAATGCTTGCATATAACTAGTGCACTACAGATAACTGAATATTCTCTCATGAATAAATCATGCATGTCAGTTCAGACAGAGACCTAGTTGAGATCAGAGGATGGATAGTGTACTATCAGTTGGATGGATTTTTCCAATAAAGGAAACTCATCCATGGAGAGGGATTTATCTCCTTCAGAATTACGCAGTTGGATCAGAGGTTAGTGAGTGTGTGAAGAGGCCAATTCACATAAGTGGCTGCACTGGACCCCAAGGAAAATTGCATAAAGAAATAGGAGACTTGGAGGGCAGAGGAGAAGGTTTGAGAGAGGCCTTTGACTGTCTCTGAGTAGTAGAGGGATTGCAGAGAGAGCAGGATAGCTTGTGAGTTGATTCTTTTTGTAATCCAGACTATATTTCCACTTATGATAATACAGAGGTTGGGGTTTTAGGCTGAGGCTTTCCCCGGATTATTTCTCCTGTGCTATGTGTGATTAGTTTCTCATTCTCAGTTATATGTGTTCTCTTTATCTTTCTCAATTCGATTAAGCTTCCACAAAGTGTTGTAGAAGTAGATTGTGTATTATGTTTTAGTATATTGCATAATCTATTGATATATAGTGGGAATTTCTATAGAACCCTTGATGCAAAGGCTATCCCTTTGCTTGTCAATGGGTACAGATTAAAAATCTACAAAAAGCCCTTATCAAAGTAGGAATTTATCAATAGCATCAAAAAGATAGTGATGGTGGTCGAGAAAGTCTCAGCTTCCACCCCACCAAGTCCCTGAAGAAGAAAAAAAGACTTAGGTGAAAACCTCCATGAGGCACCTGAGTCCCACTGTTGGGTTGAAAACCTCTTTAGGCGTACCAAGAGTGTTCAAAAAAAATAAGAATAAAAAGATCTTTGGGTGAAAACCTCTTTTGAGGCACCCAGGGCAAGAAACTGAGATGAAAACCTCCTTGGGGGCAAACTGGTTGTTTTTCAAAAAAAAAGGGAAAAAGATACAAAAGATGACAATTATGTTTTGCATGTCTGCAACAGGAAGAGAAGCACAACATGTAGAGGGAAGTAGGACCTACAAAATCCATGGTTTAATTCACCCATATCATATCCTCCATTATCTTCCCTACTCCATTATCCTCTATACTTCACTCCAGGTCATTTCAAACAGTTATGTGTTTTCTATAGGATTCCCTATAATCCTACAGGAGTTTCCTGTAGAAATCACAAGAGATCTTGAAAACCACAAGAAAAGTAGTCCAATTGCAAGGTGTTGACATAATTCTGTGTTTGAATGTGAAATAAAAAAACAATTTACCTCACCACACCACATCTAATACCTTTCATGACCATGTCACCCATGTATCCATCAAAGAAATCAAGTTCAAAAAAAAAATGTAAAAGAAAAAAAAAAGAGAGAGAAAAAAGAAAGAGGAGGCATACTAAGAGCAACATCCCTCATCTACCATTCCATAACACCCTTCTCCACTCATTTCAACACCCCTTCTACTTCAGAGCTGAGAAAAATGTGAGAATTTAAGGGAAAGGCAGCTATAGGACATCTTGTAGGAAATCCTATAGCAGTCTATCCCACAAAATAAAACACAGAGACTGCAGCCATCTTTTAACACAGGGACTACAAGGATGAGGAATCTCCTCCAGGGCTCAGCAGCAGTAGGAAAATTAGTAGCAATAAGGTTTAGCACCTGTACATCATCAAAAGGAATAAAGCATCAAAAGAGGAAATATACAGTGAAAATATGTAGATTCAGAAGCACATCAAAGTGGCACCACACCCCAACATGCATCATCAACGAAGCAAAGGACCCGAAGGTATGTCATATAACAAATGCTCTCTCATAAGTATGATATGATCAAAACTGTAGGAATAATGCAGGAGTTGATTTTATAAGTAAAGGTGGCCAATTAACTTGGCCACCTTCGGCCAATTAATAAGAAGAAAAGGGTTAGATCACTACACACGTGTCAAGGTAAAATCAAAAGAAAAGGGGGAATGAATCCAAAAATGGTTAAGTTATGGAGGATAAGAGTGGGATATGATTATGAGGTAAGGTGAAATGATGGACTGGTAGTGAGACCAATGGTCCAAAAGAAGGTGCTCATACTCGGCCAACGAGCACACCATCAAACACTATCATCCATAAATAGAAATAAAATACTGACTCCCATATGAGAAATACAAAGTCAACTTTGAGGATTCATCGAACGAAGAAGTTACTCTTGACATTCCTGAAATAGCACCTATAGGAAACAGTCAATACCTACAGCAAGCAGGAAACCTATAGGATATAGAGAGATTAGCCAACAGAGCTATCAATGGACATGAAAGGAAATCAAATCAAGGGTTATCATCACCAGAACATAATAGAGGATGGTAGGTGCCACACCTTCTATATTTTCCATTTAAAAAGAATAAATCCTTAATTCAGTTAGGAATTGCAGTGCATATAAGGATAGAAAGATTGTAGTGCATGTCACTAAAGGTTAAATTCCAAAAATTCCTCACCTACCAGAATTCTTCAATTGTGTCCACTCAAACCTCAATAATTACCAAGGAAATATGACAAGAGGTTACAATAAAAGATAACCCACCAACACAGCAAGAATCCACCAGCATCCTCCTATGGTGGAAATTTTTACAAGGCATCTGTGGATGGGGTTCTTTGAGAGGATGAGAGGATATGATGATGATGTGGCCAGAGAATTTTCCCTCTCACTCATACCCCTCACTAGAGCCACTTCTTCTGTTGTAGTAAAGGGTTTGTCAGTAGCAATTACCCCTTAGCTTATAAGCAGAATAACTAGACTCCCCCTAGGGTTATCATGGAGAAAAGAGGACAAGACTAATAGTGCCCTTGCAAAGAAAAGTTTCTTTTTGGATGGAGAAGAGCCAATTGAAGACAAAAATGGGGTTATAAGGGAGAGCATTCCATACCCTTAGAATGAAGTAAGTTACCACATCATTAAATATATTTCATGTGAAGGGAGATACAGCATAGTGTATGCATACCACTTCAAACTCCTCCAATAATTAAGATTTGGAGATAACACACCTCCTCATAACAGACAGAGTATACCTTATTTTTTGCTACAATCCATGATAGACATGAGCATTGAGGTGCAAGAGGGAAAACATCAGCAACTAGCCCATCATGGATTGAGAAAACTCATCCTTGAATATGCTCTACAAAACTTAATATTCCCTATTGTATGGACAACATTTGAAGACATGTGGGCAGAAGGAGAAATTCAAACCATTGAGTATGACAAAATCCCTACTTCTAGTGAGGGAGATGAAGAAACATATGAGAAGGATGAAGAAACAAAGGAAGAAAAAGAAGAGGAAGGAGGAGACAAAGAAGAGGATGAAATAGGAAGTGGAAGAGAGGATGAAGGACAGAAGGGTGGACATAGGTCTGCAACTTCAAAGCAAAGAAGAAGAAGAATCACCAAGAGTGTCTCTAGAACCTACAGAGAAAGAAGCAGCAGCTGCTTTAACTGCCCTAAGTACACCTATCAAATCAGAGGGGAAGAGACAAAGACAAACCCCACTTTAATTCAGGACAAGAAATATCACCATAATTATACAAGGGAGACCTCAAAACCCTACCAAAACTCCAATTGTCATAAAGGACTCACCAAAACAACAAGAAAAAGTAGTCCTTCTAAAGACAAAGGAAGGAGAAGGAACATCAAAACAATCTTCTCCCAAGTATCCAATCACTTATGTTAGGAGGCATGTCACAAGGTCAGCCTCATCAAAAGGAAAAGGTATCCTACAGGAGACACATCTAGACCTATAGGAAGCAGAGACAATCCTATAGGAAACTCTGTCAAACCTACGGAAAACATAGAAAAGAGACCAGGAAGGAATTTCTCATGAAGAAACAGAGGAAGAGAGCCAAGAACTAAAGTATCCTATCCCATAGCCAAACCTCAACTCCTACTATAGGCTCATTGAAGGAGGAAGGGTGATACCAATGAAGTTTTCTGTTCCTCTATTCTTCGAACTTGAAAAAGAGAGAGCAAGGACACACAGGTGGATGCAAATTTCTAAATCAAAAGGGGTAGAGGATGTAGGCCACATGGAGGAGAAATTGTGGGAGATGGTCAGAGAACTGAGCAGCATAAGAGACAGAGAAGAAATAATGAAATCTTAGTTAGAGGTTGAGAACACATGGCTAAGGAAGTAACTACAATAAAGGGAAATTCAAGGAGGCAATCCAGTGCAGGATGCCAATAAAGTCATATGCCTTATACCTCAAGGAACAATGGCTACAATTCGGGATAAAGACCCTGGCACAAAGAGGAACTATGCCTTTCCAGGACTACAGACAATTCATTGACCTATGTGATCAAAGCACCTTGCAGGATAGAGCAAAGATATATGAATTCTACCTACACAACTTAGCTTTGACAGACTTAAATGTGTGGGACACAAATCGAAAGCTAAGGGACTTGCAATTAATGGCCTTGGAATATTGGATGAATCATGAGGAGGCAAGAGCTACAAAGATGAAAAAGGTATTGGAAAAAGAAGAGGCAGAACCCCTTATGATCAAAGTAGAGCAGTCTAACCCAATGGCTGTCATCGACACCCACAACCTCACTGCAAATGATCCCAAGCTTGCACCAAGGTACCTTGTTGTGCAAGAAAAGACAGTCACACACTTTGAAGACATGCTAATATTTTTAGGAGATGATAGCCAGCAAGCCTACCAAAGAAGATGCAACACCTTACCTTATAGCCTAAAAAACAGATAATATCATTCTCCTGACATAATGAGGGAGGCACTAAATAGAACCCCAATGTATAAGAAAGCATTACAAAGAATCAAAGTCAATTGGATTGGCCTGAGGCTCAATCCTGTTGGCATTATGGCACAGGTTTGGGGCTATGGCACAGGTGTTGTCCTTGATGGCAACCTTCTTTGGTAACAGATCTCAGTTCAGGCACTCAGAAAGTAGAAAAAGACATATACGCAGGTTCATCTAGACTAAGGCGCGTATACACGCGGGTTATACATTACAAAAGCGCGTATATGTTGGTGATCATCCTTTTGGTCCATGGCAGTTAGATCTTGGAACTTGAACCTATGTTTTGGACCATGGCGTCTCGTCAGATGTGTCGATCCCTAGTTTTGGGTTCATGGTATTGAAATGTTATGGTTTTGGACCATGGTATTAGGGAAGGCCTAAGGCTATAAAAGAGGAAGGAGATCTTGTGACACATTACCATCTGAATTATAATTGAAGATCTGATAAAGTGCTAGAGCCGGTATATTGGGTGGCGATGCAGATTTGGATCTGAAAGAAGGTGGAACATTAGTGCAAAAGGAAGGATAAGTTCTATTCATGGGTCATAATCTTTAAACTTGAATGATAGCATCTTTGTATGATTTTGATCTGCTAGATATGGCGCTTTTTTGATATATGAATCTGATAATCTGGGTTAATTAGTGACTGAATATCTGGAAGAGTGTGTTATCCTTTATAGATCTGTACGTAGGTTCAGTGAAGTGAAGGCGCGTACACACGCAGTTTCGGTGAAGTAAATACGCGTATACGCAGGTTGTTCCATACGCAGATGCGTACGCACGCAAGTTTCAGGCTGGTGAAATAGTGTATATGCCTTAAGTTGTGATCTAGCTGCTTATGGTTATTGCTGTTGTGTTTTGGGTTCTGTTTCTGTTGTGTGGTTTCTGGTACTGTGTTCTGGGTACATCTGTCAGAGAAGTATCTACTTGTTTCAGATCTAGTTGGTGAAAAGGAGATTGGTTGATTCTTGATGATTGTTTGATGTTCATGGATCCAGTTTGAAAATTGATGAAAAGTGGTCCCTGGAAGAAAGAGAAGGTTGTAGCCTTCTGTAGGCCAGCACCTACGCACTAGTATCTTTGCTAGTGCAAGAGCTAAAGGGGGTTGTAGCTCCCTTCCAAGAGAAGCTGGAGAACGAGAGAGAGTTGTAGCTCTCTGTAGGTTGCAGCCTGCGTACTGGTAAAAGGACTGCACCAGTACATTGTAAATGAAGTTTCTAATTTAAAAAGGAAGGTAGAGACGAATTGCAGCAGGTGGTTTTCACCCACATTGGGTTTCCACCTTATATCTTGTGTTATTGTGTGTGACTGTCTTTCTGATCTGTTCTAATGTCTCTGGTTATTGTTATTTGATTCTGCATCACAGATTAAACAATCATCATCAGAAATATTAAGTAAAGTAAAAGCTTGTTTTGTATACGCGGGTTTTATTCTGCATAATCGCATATATACGCAGGTTCATTAAACTGAAGTAGTGTATATCAGTTGTTTTTGAAAAAGGAATAATTATCTTGATAATACTGATTCACCCCCCCCCCCTCTCAGTATTATTTTCAAGAATTGGTATCAGAGCAAGTCCTTCTGAAGAAGCTTGATCGCTTGAAGGAAGATCTTTCATCATGAGCAACTACAAGA
>APFE030549810.1:8112-71055 GCA_000404065.3 Pinus taeda | reverse complement strand
ACACCAACTTTGGTTGCCCAAACTTTCATGGATCAGATCTTCAAATTGCATGGCATGCCCACTTCTATTGTGTCTGACCGCGACCCAGTCTTCACTAGTCATTTTTGGCAGGAGCTCTTCAGAATACAAGGCACTCAACTCAAACTTAGTACTTCATACCATCCGCAAACATATGGTCAAACCAAAGCCGTCAACAAATGTCTAGAAACCTACCTTAGGTGTTTCACTTCAGAAAAGCAACACCTTTGGGTACAATGGTTACCTCTGGCGGAATGGTGGTATAACACCAACTATCATGCCGCCACCAAAATGACTCCCTATGAAGTAGTCTATGGTCAACTTCCGCCTTCCCCTACTTCTTATCTCACGGGGTGCTCCAAAGTACAAGCTGTGGATCAACTCTTACAACACCGCGCAACCATGCTCGCCCACTTGCACGAGAATCTTCATCAAGCTCAGAACCGTATGAAGCAACAGGCTGACCAACATCGCTCAGAGCGTTAATTTCAAGAAGGGGATCAGGTCTTTTTGAGGCTGCAACCATATAAGCAAACATCACTCAAAGACAAGGGTTGTCAAAAGCTCTCTCCAAAATTCTATGGACCATACCAAGTACTTCAGCGCATTGGAGAAGTGGCTTACAAGTTGGCTTTGCCACCTACAGCAAAAATCCACCCAGTTTTCCATGTATCGTGCCTCAAGAAAGCGATTGGGAACAATTGCCGAGTTCAAACCAGTCTGTCTGAATTGGACGAGGAAGGGTCAATATGGCTTCAACCGGAACAGGTTCTAGACACACGAGACAAGCACCTGCGCGGCTGCATGATTAAGGAGGTCCTCGTCAAATGGAAAGACACCTCTCCGGAAGATGAAACTTGGGAACCAGCCACTATTCTTCAGCAGTTTCCGCAGCTTCAGCCTTGAGGACAAGGCTAGTCTTTAGGGGGAGGGCATGTTAGGGTCCCACCCTAACCCCCTTATTTATGTCATGGGATCACATCATAGTCAAGAGTCAATAAAGCCCATATTAATAATTGTAAGTGGTTAACCCGCAATTAATAACAGGACCACAGTTAGTTGCAAATGGGCGGTAGTATTAGATAAAGGGTAAATGGGTGGTAGTATTAGATAGACGGTATTAATAAAACCCACGGTATTGGCCCATGGTATTGCATGTATGAGTCATATATAAAGGATAGAGACTCCCTGTGAGGAGTATCGTGTCCTTTTTTGTAATCGAGCTCTGCTCTATTGGAGGTTGCCCCCTCGAAGAGGCCTGTGAACATTTCTCTGAGTAATAAAATCATTGCTATTCTGTGTTCTGGGTATATTTTCTTCGCATATTCTGTGTTCTGGGTATTTTTTCTCACATATTCTCTGTTCGGTATTACTTTGCAGGTTAAGAAGCATAACAACATCTTTGTGACCATTTTTGTTGCACTTCTGAAGATAATATATTTTCCAAAAAGTATTTAAGACTATCATGATTTTTTTTTACCTTGAAGTGTCTTCCCATTAGGTAAGGTCACCATTTCTTTAGTGCATGTAGTATTACCAAAATTTTCTTCTCATAAATAGGTTTATGTAAATATTTTCCCTTGACTAGATGAATTTCAAAAGAAATGGGTCTTCCCTATTGCATTAAAATAGCCCTAAGTCCATTTCCTGAGGCCTCACATTCCACAATAAAGGTATTTGTGAAGTCTGGCGTAGCTAAGACTGGTGCTTGGCACATTGCCTCTTTAAGATGTTCAAAGGCCTTAGTTGCTTCTAGAGTCCAAGAAAACGCATCTCTCTTTAGTAATGTTGTTATAGGCACTACTATTCTCCCATTTTTCTTAACAAACTTGCAATAATACCCTATCAACCTGAGAAATCATAAAATATTCTTTAGGGTTATGGGGATTTTCAATTCCTTAATGGCTTTAATTTTGTTAGGGTATACCTTAACACTCTCATGAGATAAAATATGACCCAATATTCCACCTCCTGCACTCCAAAGAAACATTTGGAATTTTTTACATATAATTATTTCTCCTCCAGTAGTTTGAGCACCCTATCAACATGTTGAAAATGATACTTCCAAGACTTGCTATAGATTAGTATATCATCAAAAAAGACTAACACAAATTTTCTAAGGGTGGGTTTGAAAATGGAATTCATAAAACCTTGAAATGTGGAAGGTGCATTAGTAAGGCCAAAACATGACCAAAAATTCATAATGACCTTCATGGGTTCTAAATGTTGTTTTTGGAATGTCTTGAGTATTCATTCTAATTTGATGATATCTAAAACAAATATCAAGCTTGGTGAAGTAAATTGCTCCATGTAATTCATCAATGACAGGAACATGAAATTTATCTTTAATAGTGAGCTTGTTGAGCTCCCTATAACTCCGACACATGCGCCATGATCCACAGGAACATGAAATTTATCTTTAATAGTGAGCTTGTTGAGCTCCCTATAACTCCGACACATGCGCCATGATCCATCCTTATTTTGCACCAACTCTACTGGAGAAGAGAAAGAACTTTGACTAAGCTGAATTATATCATCCTCTAGCATTTCTGCAACAATATGTTCAATTTCACTCTTTTGGGCATAGGGATATCTGTAAGGCCTGATGTTTGGAGGAACACTTCCTAGAATAAAGTGAATAACATGATCATAATCATAAATTGGTGGGAGGCCTTTTGGAGTTTAAAACACCTTGGAATGATTGTCCAATACTTTTTGGAGATCTGGATAAAGAGACGATTCTGATGTTTAAACCTCTAGTGAACATAATTGTGCAATTAGACCTCATTGTTCTTTATTAAAAATATTTTCATGTTGTTAAAGATTATTACCTTCCATGGTTTCACTGTGATACCCCTTAATTCAATTTATTTTCCTTCCCAAAAAAAATTCAAGAAAAGTTCTTGAAATTAAAAGCTATCATCCTCAAAGATTGTAACCACTGGAATCCTAGTACAATATTAGCACCACCCATAGGAATGGAAAGCATTGGACTTTCTACATATTCTCCCATGGTTAGCTTGTTATTATAGCACTTTCTAGAGCAATTTATAGTTCCTTCATATGCAACCATCACTTGCAACTATTGATCTGGAAATGAGATCTTAAATCAATATTAAGGTATTACAGACTCATGTGTAGGAATGTCTATATCATTTAGTGCAATAGATCAAAACGATTACGAATAATATAGACAATGACGAATTAGAAAACATAACAATCACACATCAACACAAGAAAAATAATGAAGGAGCTCACCAGATCCCCCTGGCTATGTCTCTTGGTCCAAGCTTTCAGTGTCGACCTCTATATAATCTCTTCAAGAGCAAATGATTACAAGTGCGAGCTCGAATCGAGTCTCAACACAACAGTGACAAAACACAGGGATTCCCTCGAAATCCTCAAGTCTACAAGAGTACACAGCTACTCCCTCTTGCTCTTTGTCTTCTACTTTCTCTTCCGCTCTCTTCTGCCCCTTTTGCCTGCCATAGAGTGGTTTTTAAGCCTCTCGGCCCTGTCTATTCACCTCCCTTTTCGGTGTTGACATGTTTTGTTAAAAACGCTTAAGGCACAAGAACAATTTCTTTTAGGAACGGAAGGATTGGTGGGCACAGTGAAACCGACCGTTTAGTCTTCCTCCCCACAAATCCCCCGATATAATACATATTTGGGCCTTATTTCATTTTACCAGAAATACAATGAAATACATAGAATACATTGAAAAACACGACAAAAACATTTTATCGGAACTCAAATATCCTATGAAATGATGTTTATAATCCTTTCAAGTCCTGTTACAACCACATTTAACGTTTGCAACGTGAGTAAGTATCCATCGTTGGTCTTCCACCAACAGATCAACGGCTGATGTCTTCCCGATCAAACAAAACTTGCTCAACAGTCCTTCGTCGTTGATCTACACTTAGTGGATCCGACGATCCACAGCGATTTCGAGTGAACAACTTTCCTGACACTTATCCAACTTTATAGACCCGATGGGAATTATAAACTCCCAATCTATTAAAGTTCGAGTCCAATTTCTTAATTAAAGTCTGATTACTTTAGCACCCGATATCCATTGGATGATGAGATCTCTCGATCCTGTGGCCTGTGGTAATTCAACATGCACAAGTTTTAACTTCCCTTTGGTTCCATTCGATGCGAACTTGGTAGTTTATATGGACCATTGATCTACACGCTCGATCAATGGTCCTTGTTAAATCACGTTGATTGTTGTCACAATTCGTCAAGGCCATAGTCTTTCAACTCTTCACTTTGGTTTTTCCCCAATGCAATAATGAAGCTCCATTGTAATATATATATATATATATATATATGTGTGTGTGTGTGTGTGTGTGTGTGTGTGTGTGTGTGTGTGTGTGTGTGTGTGTGTGTGTGTGTGTGGAATGCAATGATGGGAATAGATATATCGTTGTGCTGCATTCGTCATCATGCAACACCTCACTGCACTGCACCATGCTACACCCATCATCACTATGTTGCATCTCATCACGCTTCATTAATCATGACGGTACCCATCACTGTATTGTATTATGTGCAATTGTTGCACCATGTTGCCATCCTAACCTATGTGTTGGTTGCACCTTGCTTGCTTGTTGTCCCTTGCTTGCTTGTTGTCCCTAGCATGCTTGTTGTCCTTAGCATGCTTGTTGTCGCATGCTAGTTGTCCCTTGCATGCTAGCTATAACATTGCATGGTTGATGTATTTGCTGCTAAGTACCATACAAATGTCCCAATGTTAGTTAGTTGTCCCTTGCATGCTGCTCTCCTTCAGAGATAAATGCTCTGGCTATTTCGTCAGTTCTTGGCAGTTCTGGTAGTTCCGTCTATTCCTGGTAGTTCTAGTTGTTCCTGATAGTTCTGGCAGTCCCAACAGTTCTGGCTCTTCCGACAATTCTGGAAGTTCCGACATTTCTAGTTTTTCCAGCTTTTCCAGAAGTTCCAGCTTTTCCGACTTTTCCGTCTTTTTCAACAATTCCAGTTTTCCAACATTTCCAGCTTTTCTAGCATTTCCAGCAGTTTCAGCTTTTCCAGCAAGTCTGCCAGTTCCACAAATTCCAGATTTTCCAGCTTTTCTGGCAGTTCCAGCTTTTCCAGCATTTCCAGCTTTTCTGACAGTTCCATCTTTTCTGGCAGTTCCGGCATTTCCGACAGTTCTGGCTTTTTTGGCTTTTTCGGCTTTTCCAGCAGTTCCGGTTTTTCTAGCTTTTTTGGCTTTTCTGACTTTTCCATCTATTCCAACAATTCTGGCTTTCCGAATCTTCCAACTTTTTGAGCAACATATAGCTTATTCTCCCATGACTGTATTTAGATCTAGGGCATGTTATCTAGCGCAGCGTATATGCTAGGGCACTCCCTCTAGCTCTCATATTCATCAAACCCAAAACAGGATGAAGTGAGATCATAAGAGTGAGCGTGTGTATGACAAATGACTTCAAGTCCTCTTCTATTTATACTAAAATGTATAGGTTGAATAGAAATGATTGTTGGGCTTCTGAGCCTACATAAGTTGCTGGCCAACTTGACAATTTGTCCATAATCAAAATAAATTCATATCTTCATAAATACTTATCGGAATCGGATGATATTTAGATCAATCCTACACCTCTCAATGAGAGGGATCCAAGAAAAATATCAGCTACTATAAATAAGATGACCCACATGGATTTTGGCCCTAGTTGCCAATTTTAACACTCCCTCTCAATTACGGAGAACTCCATCCGCTGATCCATATGTCCGACTGTACTATCTCTGCCATCAGTGCCCTGCACTGCTCTGCTTTGATCTGCTAAGCTCTGCTCTGTTGAGCTCTACTTTGCTCTGCTCTGCTCTACTCTGATCTGCTCTACTTTTCTCTACTCTGTTGAACTGTGAAGAAGAAGAATTGATCGAGAATGTCTCATACCATTCTCTACTGACCCGAAGTTAGTTTCATCTGAAGGGAGTGTGTCACATCACTCTTACTAACCTGAAGTCAATTTTATTGATCCCAAATCAATATCACAAGAGAGTGTCTCAAACCACTCATATTGATCCCAGATCAATGGAGGGCATCCTAGCATAGGGAGTACGGTGGATACAATGATGCATCCATCGATAGAACTACTATGGTCCCTATACTCATTTCCCTACTCATTGATCAGATGAGAGGTACTTCCCATGAGTCCCAGACTGCAGGGTTAGGATGCCTCGACAGGAGAATGAATCATTCTACCCACAGGAGAACGAATCATCCTGTTCCACAGTCGCCTCAGAGAATGAATCATCCTGGCCCACAGGAGAACAAATCATCCTGTGCCACAATCACCACAGAGAACGAATCATCCTCGCCCACTGGAGAACGAATCATCCTATTCCACAGTTACCATGGAGAACAAATCATTTTGGCCCACAAGAGAATGAATCATCCTATTCCATAGTCACCCTGGAGAATGAATCATCGTGACCCATAGGAGAATGATTCATCCTATTCCACAATGCACCACCAGGGGAGGGTGAGTCACCCTATGGTCATATGTTGGTCTAGTAAGTACCTCGTGCCCCCCAGAGCTCCCAGAGCTCAATGCATGCAACATGCAGGACCCTTATAAGAAGGTCTCTCAATGGCTTAAAGTCATTCGGAAAAGTTATAGATTTGAACTTTCCAAAGGGCTTTAACAAAAAAATTCTGCAACCTATACATCAGTCTCAATGTGATGGAGCCTCCTCACTCATCAACTTACCATATCCTAGATAAGGCAGTATATGATGTTTATCTACTACAGCAATCATCAAATACGGGATTCCTCAATAATCGAATCCCACTTCTGGTTGTCACAGAGAATCACAGTGGTATTCATCATGTGTACAAACAGCGCACTTAAGAGTTTCTGTAACCGTGCAACTTGATACGAGATCATACTCATAGCTTTGTATTCAGTCTCGGTGGTGCTTATAGAAACTGATTTCTGCTTCCTGCTCATCCATGATATCAAAGTAGAATCTAAAGAGAACCAACACTGAGAAGTGCTCTAGTGATCCTCCATACTGCCTTCCCACTCAACATTTGAATAATCATGCAGTTTCATAATTCCAGTAGTGTATCTTAATCCATGAGAGATTGTGCCCCGAAGATATCTCAGAAGATTCTTGGCATCAATCCAATGAGGCTCAACCAAATATGAGCTTACCATGTTAACTGCAAAACATATGTCCAGAAGGAATTTCACCAAGAACATTAATGCAAATGAGTTTATGAAACTCATAGGCATTTCCCAAATCTGGTCCGACATCACTACCATATAACTTTTGAAAGTTAATATCCTCAACGTAGTCACAGGCTTGCAGTTTATCATCCCACATTCAAAATCCAACTCCCTCTTACTTCTGCAAATGAGATGGTCTGCACCTATTAGAAATAGGTCGTCCTCATAAGGTGCCGGTATAAGAGGTTTATCATTCACAACCTTCGGGTAATGGTTTGGATTGGTTTCACTCCTAGTGAACCTCAACTTCCTCTGACAGCTATCAATCCTCCCATACTATGCCTAAGAGGTTTTGCTTCAAGCCATCGAGGGCTTTCTTCCACCTGTATACATGAGATTCCCGATCATGAATCTCAAACTCCTCGAGTTGTTCCAAACCTGTGGATCCACTACATGAGGGGAATGGTCCCCTTGTAAGATTTTCCTTTGGTACATCTCAGACATGTACTTTCATGCTCTTTTTGAATTCAGGCATCCCTATCACCATCTAACTCTCAGACCTTCAATGCTATGTGTCAATGGACATGGTCCCCAATGGACTTCCTGCAACTTGATACAACCCTGAACCCAAATCATATTTGAAAATTCTATTTTCAAACACGTACCTTTCCATCGATGAGTGCCACCCTAAAACCTTTGACTTCCATTGCTGAAATGGACACCAGGTTCTTCTTGTGATCAGGTACATAAAGAAGATTATGTAAATGAATTGAGTTACCCTCATTTATTTGAGCAATAACATTCCCTACACCCCTTCCAGGATAGGTGGCATCGGCTCCAAGCATAATCCCACAATTGTTTCCATCTCTACCAAATTAGAGAGTGCACCCATCTATCCGATGAAGTGCCTTCAAGCACTAAAATCAATAAGCCAGATTCCCAAAGAATCTAAAGGAGAGGGCCAATACAAGATAACGCTTCTTTATCTTATCAAAAACAACATTTGATTCTTCATACCTGGGATTCCTTTCTTTCTTTGAAGAGTCGACCATTTCCTTGATGACCTACATTACCTGTCATTCCTTTGGTCATTGAATATGTCCCTGGAATGATTGTTATCTTCATCAAGAGATGTGTCTCTGCCATTCAGACACTCCTTCACATAATGACCGAACTTATTGCAACCAAGGCATCTGACTTTCCTTCCACCCTTATATCCAAACTTCCCAATGAAGTGATCTTTAGGTAGGCCATCAAAAACTTATGTTGTGCCATTCTGATAATATTCTCTACTTCGACTTCACCCTCGATGAATTTGAAGAGGGATGAGGAATCCACCAATCATTTTGTCCTTTCCCAACTGTCTTCAGTGATTTCTCTTTCACTCTTGCTTGGGCATTGTCTTCACCTCAAAACTGATACCATGTTAATTTTAGGTATGTTCAATGCTAGAGAAATTTATTTCAATTTTCATAGTTAACTCAATATCTTTTCCAGATTAGCAACCACATTAGCATTAAAGTAAACTGTAGATAGAACATAAATATAAATTGCAGAAGACAAGCCAAGAAAAGAGGACACAAGATGTCGTGCTAGCCAGGGACAAACCCCAATGTGGGGAAACCCTTTATCAATTCTTCTTATATGTTCTTCAATAGTTCAGCACAAAGAGAGAGAGAGAGAGAGAGAGAGAGAGAGATAGTGCGTTTACAATAGAAGTCAACACTTTGACTTATCTAGATAAGAGCATAGATTATCTCTAAGAAGATGATACATGAGATTAGTTTAAGACATGCTTCTTCCACTAATTCTCCAAGGTGACTCCTTCACCTATCGTTATGCTGCATTTCGTCATCATGATGCACCTTGTTAGAGCCTAGATTGACCTCAAGCTGAATGAAGGCAATTCTAGGGTAACCATAAACCAAGCTTAACCTGGTAGCTAGCCCTACTAGGCTGGGAGAGGGTTCTCTCCTTATGAATCCCAGTCAAGATGACTGGATCAGGAGCAATATTTTATGCTAGGTATAGTAGCTCAAGGGGTTTGATTGAATTTGTTGGTGTTTGTTGTATCAAATGGAGCTGGGTAGTTTAGATCTAGGAAATTAAGTCAGAATGAAGGGTGTTCCATGGGGCAAGGTAGGTATAGCCTTTAGCACTTGAAATTAAGTGAATTGAGGTGTTTAAGACCGGTGAGGAACTGAGGAGGGTATGTGGCAATCATGGATCCTTCTCAAACAGCAGAAAACATAGAATACTAAATAATTTCCCAAGGTTGAGCACTGCAAATAATGGATTCTACCTATATATCTTGATATCATTCAATTATAATAGTGAAATATATTATGGCATACATAAAATATTTAAACAACTGATAACAAAATAAGAAGCTATGCTAAAACACCATACCATAGGGATCCCATAAAAATAGCTGCAATTCCTATTAATTTCCTTGCCAAACTGCTTACAATAGTGTACAACCAAGCTCAGAGCATCCAAGTGAGTCCAACCCTTGCTAATGACAAATAAAATACATAATATAGACATAAAAACTACTCATCCCGATGATCAAGGGTCGAATCCATGAGAAGAGGGGTAGTTTCAACCATTTCCCAACTAAGAACTGGAATATAGGTAGTCAAACAACTTGCCTCTATAAGTAGGGAAATTGATTCATTAGCCTCAAAACCACCTCTAACTAATGAATATACCTTAAAACACCATTTTCCATCACACTTACATTCCATCTCATTAATGACATGAGTGAAAACATCTATGAAGACAGAGAAGACAAATCCACAGTCAAAACAGGCGAAATTTTGATTTTCTGAGCAAACTGGTCAAAATCACAATGCCAGTTTCCACCTACTTTTGGAGGCCTTCCCATAGCCACATTGAGTCCATGATAGCTCATTGGAAAGGTCTGCAAGTCTATTTTCTGGAACAATTGGAATTTTTGAATTTGGAGGTCATTTTCCCCCTCAAAACTTGAATCTCCCAAGACTACTTCTGTGCGTCCAAAAAGAGGCAGAAATGTCACTTTTTGGTAGTTTTTGGACCTTTTGGTAACCCAGATTTGCTCCAAAACTTCTAAAAATTTCCAGTGAGTATTTTCTCATCATTCTCAATCCAAATATGCAAACCTTTTCTCCATCTGAGGACTCAGGAAAAATCGCAGCGTCGATGGCACTGCGCTTCTCGGCAAAATTCCTGTGTTAAAAATTTCAAAATTGCCAAAATGAAAAAACTTTTCAAAACTTGCCCAAATTTGAGATGGGACATCACCATCAACTTCTTTGAGGATATAGGTAGGCTTTAGCCAACATCTTCAACCTATCTTTCTCTTTCTTACCCTCTAAGGCTCTCCTCAACCTAGCTTTTAGTTTCCTAATCCTCATATTGCAGATTTTGTTGCGGGTCATGTAATGGTAGGCCATGTGTCGGAGCATCTTCTTATCCCTGTTGGCCTTCTCAATCAGCCCTTCAAGATGTATGTTGACCCTCTCAAGCCATGTTTCCCTATCATTTTCAATCTCTTTCTCAATGGAAGTCAAAGTGACATGAGCGTCTTTGTCACTTTGCCTCTTCATCTTCAAAATTTCAAGTTCCATGAGGACCTGCTTATCATTCAACTATTTGTTCTCCTACTCTAAATATGTGATGATATATCGACCCCTTGCTATAGTGTCCATCAACATTCGAATTTGTCCATCCCTTTCCATCATAAGCATGTTTTGAGCTGTAGTTTCATCTTGGCTTTCTAAATCAATGATCTCTACTCCATGATGGGTATGGTGTTGTGGCTCATCATCATGCTCTTCTAACTGAAATTCCCTCTATTGGTCATCATCCAAGTCATCCTTCAGTATCTTCTCCTTGCCTTTACTCAGCTGCTCAACATGTACCTGTTTTGCTGATGAAGAAGGCAAAGCCCCTTCCACACCTTATGGAGTAAACACTTGCCTAGCAGCTGCAAACAGCTTCCTTGACCCTCTCTGATATGTCAAGAACACCGGTATCTTAGCAGTTTTTGTCTCTTGGTGTTAATCTATTGTTTCCACATGAGTTGAAAGCCCAGCTCTCTTTTCATCATAATCAGAATCACTTCCTCTATCCATTGAACTAACTGTTTATTTGCACAAATGTTGGCAATGTAGATGGGACAATGTAAATGGTGTGAAGGGTATGTCATAGGGTTTGTGAGTGAATGTATGTGGTTAGGACATGAACTGTAAGGGTGAAAGGAGGGTTTATGGGACTGAAATATAAGTGATGAAAAGTAGGTGAGGATGGAGGAAATGATAAGTGAAAGGCTTGAGTTTTGAGGCTAAACTGTGAAATGGACAAAGATATTAGGTTTTTATGGAGGAGGATTAGGGTTTTAGTGAAATGAAAAAATAGATTAGGATTTTATGGAGGAGGATTAGGGCTTAGCAATAAGAATGGAGGAGAGGTCCAAAACATGAGATGTGCAATCTAGACAATGTATAGGAGGGAGTACTTACTTGCAAAACATGAAATTGGAGGAAATTTGAGTGAAATTTGAAGTTTGGAGTGATTTTTGGCTTTGTTGGCCAACGTGCAGCGCCAGCCTACAGAAGTGCAGCGCCTCCCTCAAAGAGCAGCGCCAGTTGTTTTTTGCACTAGAAATTTTGCCTCAAAGTGCAGTGCCACCTTCTCAAAGCGCAACGCCTTTTGCAGGAAACTTTTGGATGCCTTTGCGGTGTCAAAATTGGGTGTGTGATAACTTTTTAGAAAGCTTGTCGAGTCTACTTTCTATATCATCTTTAATTTTTCAATTTGGAGTTCATTTGCCCTGCCAAATGTCCAATCGCCTAAGACTAGTCAAAATGTGCAAAATGAGGCTGCCAAAATGTAGAGTGTTGTTTCATTCAATGTTTGGAGGTCTTACTCAACTCCAAATTGAGCTCATGATAGCTCATTAAAAAGCTAAATGTGTCTACTTATCATTTGACTCATCAATAAAGTCATTTGGTCATTCCATCTAGGAGAAAAATTTGATTTTACCAAGGTCACTCCAAAGGTGCATTAACCCTCCTAAGGAAAATGATATTTTCGACATTTCTCCCAAACCATGAAACCTGTATAAAAAATGAAAGAGGTTTTTCTTCTTGGGTCAATTATCGACAAAAATCCCTCTCATGTTTGTCAAATTCATCTTTTCTTTCTCAAAAAAACAGTTTGAAGAAAAATCGTCCCTTGTGTGTGGTGAATGGCTTGTTCCTTGGAATGACTTCTCGACAAATGATGGAGACCTGATGTTTGATGATATGAAATGGCCTCATACCTTTTGATATCCCTTATGCCTCCTCTGCTCAAATATCTCTAATCCCATAGTCAACCCTAGCTCAGTGGGAGAGGAATTTAGGGTTTTAGCACTTTTTTCTCTTTTGCTTTTGTAGGTGAATTGGTGCTCAAGATGACTTGATTTTTGCAGTGGCAGGTGCTTGGAAAAATCATTAGATGCTTAGGAGAATTTGGGAACCAATATTACATATGGAAACATAAAATTACATAAGAAATGAAGATAAAAACAAAATACTCTGTTTTTACCTCAAAACAAGTTTTGAGGTAAGAACTACCTTCAGCTTTCAAAATGATAAATTATGACTTTACCAATTATTATTGGCTTCCTCGTGTCCTTGCTAATCATTATTAGCATGCAATCACTAAATTTGACCATGGATGGAACCCTAAGACCTAATGAAATGAATTGCAAAGTGATCATGAGCCATGACTGAAATATATGAAAGAGGATAAGCAAGTACAAATCATGAGGGAAAAAACACTAAACCCTACCATCAGTGAATCCATGGCCTAATGGAATGCAAACTCATCAGTATGGGACTCCTACTATGAAATGCAAAAGAGCAGATTTTGATCACTGATGGCAGTGTGAAGACACTGACATTATCATTAGCTCTAATGGGGATGGTAGCTCCTTGGAGGTGCCAAGAACACCGTAGACCTAGTAGCCTTATCCATTGGGCATGGAGTCAAAAGCAAAACCCAATCTGAAATACATGATTGATATTGATGACTCAAAGACACCAACTGACCTTTACTCAACTAAAAATTGACTCGATACTAAAACACAACTGACAAACTAGAAAATATGCTCAAAATGGAGCTTATTCAATAAAACCTACCCTAACTTTTCCATTCATCACCTAATCAAGTGAAATGAAACAACCAATGCAACCAAGTAAGCATTCTAGCTACTATTTGAATTCTCTACAAGTGCTTTCCTATGAACAACAAGAGAGAACTACTAAAAGGAAACTCCCATGAAAACTTGTAAATAGATCTAAATTTTCCCAGATTGAATAATATGGATTCTCTATCTGACTCCAAAAATATTGCATAAGGATCTTGAAATTCATGTGCACTAGGACTTAGCTCATCTAATGGATTACTTTTCTTCTCCTCATACCATGAATGCAAAATTTCATCTAAGTGTTGTGACAAGACTCCTGCTGAAACTGAAAAAGTAACAAGATGCCAAATCAAATTTGTATCAATACTTGTTTCAAGCTCATAGGTAGCTAATGGAGAAGGACTTTGACTACAGACATCATCCAACAAATCAGCTATTGGATCATGAAAAACTTGAAAAGATTGTTGCAACCCATTTTCTGTTGGTTCTAATGAGATTACATGATTTTCTACAGGCTGTTCATCCTTTATTGAAGATGTACTATGAAAATTTCCCTTCAAAAACTGAAATGATTCAAAGCCGAATGGTACAGAATCATCTTGAATCATTTGATCATATGTTCCAACTTCCAATTCTTCATCTACAACCTGACAATCAATGGCATTCGGGGGCTGCAAATCTAGATATGATAAGTCTTGAACAAGGATTTCATTGCCCTCTAGATGGTCAAAATCGAAACTTATCGACGGTTGATTTCTGATTACATGAAATTTGTCTCTAATGAACTGAAACGAAGTAAAACAAAAAGGCAAAGATCCTTCACTTACTTCAAAATTTGTTGCACTTTCCTCCTCACTTCCATAACTGATATACAACGACTGATCACTATACTCGAACTGCTAAAAGTGAACTTCCTCCCTCCACAAACCAACTGTTGATTTTTCTATAGGATTAGCTTCTATTTAGAGAACATAATCATCATCATACTGATAAAACTTAGGGAAATCATCAATATAAAAAACATCATCAAGCATACATGTCATATCAACATATCTCTCTTCTCCAAGTTGATGTATAAAACAATCATTATCATATCTATGACAACTGGGATAAGAAAGAAAATGTTTTGGATTAGCCACTTGTTCCTCTTCAATCAGCGAGCCATGGTCTTGAACATCATACCCATTCCCTGTGGTAATCTTTTGCATCATCTCTTCCCCTACACTTACCAAAACGTCGAGCTTTGCCTCTAAAGATGTCGATTCCTCTGGATCTGTGCTCTTCATCTCTTCTTCCTTCAACTTTTCCCTTATGATCAGCAAATTCGCCTCTACATCTACTGCATTGTTTTTCATATCTTCAAGTGTTGCAAGGTTCCTTTCCCTCAACTGAAACTCCATTTTTAGATCAAAGGCATCTGGGTAGTGCAAGAGAGTGGATCGAGGAGGAGGTCTTATATTAACAAGCATCGAACAATAAACTTGGTTAAATCTGGCAGAAAATTGTTGTACTGTCTCCCCTTGCTATCTTTTTAGCTGGTTATGCTCTTCTATAATCAAGAAAGGGTTCTGTCTGACAACCCACTTGTTGAGGAAAAATTTGACAAACTGCAGGAAATTTGAGATGCACGCATCAGGAAGGGTTTTGAACCAACTCTTGACTTTTCCTTGCAAAGAAAGAGAAAAAAGCCTAATACTGACATCTTCTTCAACAACTTCAAAAAGGTCAAGAAAAGACTCAAAATTCAGTACATGTCTCTCAACAGAGATGTTGCCACATCCACCTTCAAATCTTGGTAGATATAGGTAATTATGTTTAGGGAAAGCATAGGATATAGGAGGTAAAATCAGAGACTTGTATCTATATGGAATTTTACAAGGTATAGGAATATGTACAGAAGGTGTAGAATCAGTCTTGGTCTCTTGAGGCTCATCAGTTTGAAGATGGTCATCATAAGATTCAGAAGAAGGGTCTTGATCAAGATCAAAGGCATGCGAACATTTTGTATTCACAATCTTCAAAGAGAAAGAATCAAATGTAGGTCTAGGATCTTGTCTCAAATACAGTATATTTTGTAAAGCCTTCTTGACATTCTCAGGAGAACAGACAAAATAATTTATAACAAATAAAGTAATGTCTCGAATGAAATTCCAACTTGAATACCTGATCTTTCCATATTGTCCTTTCATGTTTCTGCTGGTCAGGTTCATCCTCCAGTGGAGTCCTTGGATTTGATCTCGAAACTGATTTGGAGTCGCCAAGTGAATGATTTCAACCTTTCAGTGTCTGATCATTTTCCACCATCAACAATCAGATCTAAACTTGATACATTTTACTAAGGAACATAAAACTACGTTCCCCAGTATGGTCGCCACTATGTTAGAGCCTAGATTGACCTTAGGCTAAATGGAGGCAATTCTAGCGTAACCACAAACCAAGCTTAACCTGGTAGCTAGCCCTACCAGGCCGGGAGAAGGCTCTCTTATTATGAATCCCAGTCAACATTTTTGGATCAGGAACAAGATTTTATGCTAGGTATAGTAGCTCAAGGGTTTTGATTGAATTTGTTGGTGTTTGTTAGATCAGATGGAGTTGGGCAGTTTAGGTATGGGAAATTAGGTCAGAATGCAGGGTGTTCTATGGGACAAGGTAGGTATAGGCTTTATCACTTGAAATTAAGTGAAGTGAGGTGTTTAAGACTAGTGAGGAGCTAAGGAGGGCATGTGGCAATCATGGATCCTTCTCAAATAGCAGAAAACATAGAACATTGAATGATTTCCCAAGGTAGAGCACTGCAAAGAATGGATTCTACCTATCTATCTTGATATAATTCAATTAGAAGTATTGAAATAGATGATGGCATACATAAAATATGTAAAAAACTGACAATAAAAGAAGAAACTATGCTAAAACACCATACCACAGGGATCCCATAAAAATAGCTGCAATTCCTATTAATTTCCTTGCAAACTGCTTACAATAGTGTACAATCAAGCTCAGAGCATCCACGTGAGTCCAACCCTTGCTAATGACAAATAAAATACATAATATAGACATCCAAACTACTCATCCTAACCATTAGGGGTCGAATCCATGAGAAGAGACGCAATTTGAACCATTTCCCAACTAAGAACTGGAATATAGGCAATCAAACAACTTGCCTCTATAAGTAGGGAAACTGATTCATTAGACTCAAAACCACCTCTAACTAATGAATCTACCTTATAACACCATTTACCATCACATTCACATTCCATGTCATTAATTACATGAGTGAAAACATCCATGAGGAGAGAGAAGACAAATCCACAGTCAAAACAAGCGAAATTTTGATTTTCTGAGCAAACTGGTCAAAAGCACAGTGCCATTTTCCACCTGATTTTGGAGACCTTCCCATTAGCCCAATTGAACCCATGATATCTCATTGGAAAGGTCTTCAAGTCTATTTTTTGTAACAACTATAATTGTTGAATTTGGAGGTCATTTTCCCCCTCAAACCTTGAATCTCCCAAGACTACTTTTTTTGTGTCCAAAAAAGAGGCAGAAAGGTCATTTTTTGGTAGTTTTTGGACCTTTTGGTGACCCAAATTTGCTTCAAAACTTTTGAAAATTCCCAGGGAGTATTTTTTCATCATTCTTAATCCAAATATTCATACCTTTTCTCCATCTGAGGCCTTAGGAAAAAGCGCAGCACCGATGGTTCTACGCTTCTGGGCAAAATTCTTGTGTTAAAATTTTCAAAATTGCCAAAATGCAAAAACTTTTCAAAACTTGCCCAAATTTGGAATGGGACACCACCATCAGCTACTTTTATGGGCTAGGGATTCTTCGGCCAACATCTTCAACCTGTCTTTCTCTTTCTTACCCTCTAAGGCTCTCCTCAACCTAGCTTTTAGCTTCCTAATCCTCATATTGCAGATTTTGTTGCGGGTCATGTAATGGTAGGCCATGTGTTAGAGCATCTTCTTATCCCTGTTGGCCTTCTCAATCAGCCCTTCAAGATGTATGTGGACCCTCTCAAGCCATGTTTCCCTATCATTTTCAATATCTTGCTTAGTGGAAGTCAATGCGATATGAGCCTCTTTGTCACTTTGCCTCTTCATCTTCAGAATTTCAAGTTCCATGAGGACCTGCTTATCATTCAACTGTTTGTTCTCCTGCTCTAAATATGTGATGATATATCTACCCCTTGCTATAGTGTCCATCAACATTCGAATGTGTGCATCCCTTTCCATCATAAGCATGTTTTGAGCTGTAGTTTCATCCTGGCTTTCTAAATCAATGATCTCTACTCCATGATGGGTATGGTGTTGTGGCTCATCATCATGCTCTTCTAACTGAAATTCCCTCTCTTGGTCATCATTCAAGTGATCCTCCAGTATCTTCTCCTTGCATTTACTCAGTTTCTCAACCTGTACCTATTTTGCTGACGAAGAAGGCAAAGCCCCTTCCACACCTTGTGGAGTAAACACATACCTGGCAGCTACAAACAACTTCCTTGACCCTCTTTGATATGTCAAGAACACCGGTATTTTAGCACTTTTTTTCTCTTGGTGTTCATCTCCTGTTTCCACATGAGTTGAAAGCCCAGCTATCTCTTCATCATAGTCAGAATCACTTCCTCTGTCCATTGAACTAACTGTTTAATTGCACAAATGTTGACAATGTAGATGGGACAATGTAAATGGTGTGAAGGGTATGCCTAGGGTTTATGAGTGAATGTATGTGGTTAGGACACAAACTGTAAGGGTGAAAGGAGGGTTCATGGGACTGAAATATAAGTGATGAAAAGTAGGTGAGGATGGAGGAAATGATAAGTGAAAGGCCCGAGTTTTGAGGCTAAACAGTGAAATGAAAAAAGAGATTAGGGTTTTATGGAGGAGGATTAGGGTTTAGAAATAAGAATGGAGGAGAGGTTCAAAGCATGAGATGTGCAATCTATAGGTTCAAAGCATGAGATGTGCAATCTATACACTGTATAGGAGGGAGTACTTACTTGAAAAACATGAAATTGGAGGAAATTTGAGTGAAATTTGAAGTTTGGAGTGAATTTTGGCTTTGCTGGCCAAAGTACAATGCCACCCTATGAAGTGTAGTGCCTCCCTCAAAGTGCACTGCTAGTTGTTTTTTGCACTGGAAATTTTGCCTCAAAGCGCAACGCTGCCCTCAAAGCATAGCGCCACCCTCTCAAAGCGCATCGCCTTTTGCAAGAAACTTTTGGAGGCCTTGATGGTATCAAAATTGGGCATGTGATAGCTCGTTTGAAAGCTTGTCAAGTCTACTTTCCAAAACATCTTGAATTTTTGAATTTCGAGTTCATTTTCCCTGTCAAAAGTCCAATCTCCAAGACTCATCAAAATGTGCAGAATGAGGCTACCAAAATGCAAAGTTTTGGTTCAGTCAATGTTTGGAGCTCTTCCTCAACTCCAAATTGAGCTCATGATAGCTCATTGGAAAGCTAAATGTGTATATTTAGTCATTTACTCATCAAGAAAGTCATTTGGTCATTCCATCTAGGAGAAAAAATTATTTTACCAAGGTCACTCCAAAGGTGCATTAACCCTCCTGAGGCAAATGATGTTTTCAACATTTCTCCCAAACCATGAAACCTGTGTAAAAACTGAAAGACATTTTTCTTATTGGGTCAATGATGGACAAAAAACTCTCTCACTTTTTTCAAATTCATCTTTTCTTGCTTAGAAACACAGTTTGAAGAAAAATCATCCCTTGTGTGTGGTGAATGGCTTGTTCCTTGGAATGACTTCTCGACAAATGATGGAGACCTGATGTTTGATGATATGAAATGGCCTCATACCTTCTAATATCCCTTATGCCTCCTCTTCTTAGATATCTCTGATCCCATAGTCAACCCTAGCTCAGTGGGAGAGGAATTTAAGGTTTTAGCGATTGTTTCTCTTTCGCTTTTGCAGGTGAATTGGTGCTCAAGATGACTTGATTTTTGCAGTGGAGCAGCTAGGAACCAATATTACATATGGAAACATAAAATTACATAAGAAATGAAGATAAAAACAAAATACTATGTTTTCACCTCAAAACAAGTTTTGAGGTGAGAACTACCTTCGGCTTTCAAAATGATAAATTATGACTTTACCAATCATTATTGGCTTCCTCGTGTCCTTGTTGATCATTATTAGCATGTAATCACTGAATTTGACCATGGAGGAAACCCTAAGACCTAATGAAATAAATTTCAAAGTGAACATGAGCCATGACTGAAATATATGAAAGAGGATCAACAAGTACAAATCATGAGGGAAAAAGCACTAAACCCTGCCATTAGTGAATCCATGACCTAATGGAATGCAAACTCATCAAAATAGGATTCATACTATGAAATGCAAAAGAGTATATTTTGATCACTGATGGTAGTGTGAAGACACTGACACTAACAGACCTCACGCGCTACACCATCCTGCACCCATCATCACTATGTTACATCTCATCACACTTCATTAATCATGATTGTACCCATCATTGTACTCCATTATGTGCAATTGCTGCACCATGTTACCATCTTGACCTATGTGTTGGTTGCACCTTGCTTGCTTATTGTGCCTTGCTTGCTTGTTGTCCCTTGCTTGCTTGTTGTCCATAGCATGCTTGTTGTCCTTAGCATGCTTGTTGTTGCATGCTAGTTGTCCCTTGCATGCTAACTGTAACATTGCATGCTTGGTGTATTTGTTGCTAAGTACTATACAACTATCCCAATGTTAGTTAGTTGTCCCTTGCATGCTACTATCCTTCGAAGACAGATGCTCCGATTGTTTCGGCAGTTCCCAGCAATTCTGCCAGTTCCGGCTATTCCCGGTAGTTTCGGATGTTCCCAGCAGTTCTGGCAATTCTGGCAGTTCCGGCAGTTCCGACATTTCCAGCTTTTCTGGCTTTTCTAGCTTTTCCATCTTTTCTAGTAGTTCCGGCTTTTCCAGCACTTCTAGTAGTTTCAGCGTTTCTATCTTTTCTGGCAATTCTGGAAATTCCGACAAATCTAGCTTTTCCGACAATTCCAGTTTTTCTGGCAGTTCCGGCTTTTCTGGAAATTTCGGCTTTTCCGACAGTTCTGGATTTTCTGGAAGTTCTGGCTTTTCCAGAAATTCTAGATTTTCTAGTAGTTCTGGCTTTTTCGGCAGTTTTCAGCTTTTCCAGGAGTTCTGGCTTTTTCGGTTTTTTGGCTTTTCCGACAGTTTTGGCTTTTCTGGCTTTTCTGGTTTTTCTGACTTTTTCGGCTGTTCCAACAATTCCATATTTTCTGGCTTTTCTGGCTTTTCCGGATTTTTTAGCAATATAGAGCTTATTCTCCCTTGACTGCATTTAGATCTAGAGTATGTTATCTAGGGTAGCGTATACCCTAGGGCATGTTATCTAGGGTAGCATATGCCCTAGGGCACTCCCTCTAGCTCTCATCTTCATCAAACCCAAAACAGGATGAAGTGAGATCACAAGAGTGAGTGTGTGTGTGACAAATGATTTCAAGTCCTCTTCTATTTATACTAAAACATAGAGGTTGAATAGACATGACAGTTGGGCTTCTGAGCCTACATAAGTTGTTGGCCGACTTGACAATTTGTCCATAATCAAAATAAATTCATATCTTCATAAATAGTTATCGGAATCGGATGATATTTAGATCAATCCTACACCTCTCGATGAGATGGATCCAAGAAAAATATCATTTGCCATAAATAAGATGACCCACATGGAGTTTGGCCCTAGTTGCCAGTTTTAACAACTTCCCAAAACAATACCACATATATCCAATGGAACTATATCTAACTCAACCTCATCTATAAATGTTGATCCAATAGCAAACCTAAGTTTACATGATCTCATTACTTGTAGCTTTGTTTTATCACACACCCAACCTAATGGATATGGCTTCTCATGAGGTTTTGTTTCTAATCCCAACTTCTTTACGATTGTTTCAGAAATCAAATTTACTTGTGATCCACTATCAAACAAAGTATCATCCACTATAAAACAAAGTATCAATCTTAATGTGCTTGGAAATTACTCTAATATGAAAAATCTCATTTCTTTCCCTCTCATTACTTTCATTATCAATTGATTGTGCAGAATTACTTGTGGATGCTTCAGAATCTTTACCTGTAATACCTGTGGCTGTAATTGTTGTTTCATCGCCTAAATCTGATTCCAAGTCCTGCTGAATAGCAGTAGCATTCTTTCTCTCCTTTCTTCCGAACTTCTTAGGTTTCAATTCTAGATGCAAAAACCAGTAGTGTGCCTCATCGTGTCCTTCTTTCTTGATATGAGTGCATGAAGGTTTATACTTCTTTACAGTGTTTGCTTTCTTCTCCTTCCATTTTAGTTTCTTCTTTTCCTTGTTCTTGCTTACAGAATATTTAGATGATCCCCCAACCTCTGGGTTTACATTCTTACCTCTAGCTTCTAGATGTGTGGCTTGAACTGATACATCATCTAAGCTAGTGGGATTAAACATGAGAATAGTATGCTTTAAATAGCTACGAATACCACCTATATACCTCAATAAATTCTCAGGTGAATCTAACGATATACCGAGAGTTAAAGCTCTCTTTCTGAATTTCTGAGAATAACTCTGTACACTTTGACCCTTCAAATGACGAAGAGTTTTCCAACTCATCATTGCCTGTTGCATGTAAGCTAAAGGATAGAATTGCTTTTTGATAGAAAAAACACTTTCATTCCAAGTAGAAATGATTTTACCATGTTTTTGCAGATCAGCTTGTGTCTTGCCTTCCCACCATACTAGTGTAGTTCCTCCAAGTTGAAGACTATCCAGCTGAATCTTCTTACTTTCTGAATCAACATTCTATACCCTGCAATATACATCAATTTGTCTTATCCAATTATCTAGCTTTTCAGCATTGAGTTCTCCATCGTAAATTGGAAAATCAAACTTCACATCTAATTTTATTAAGGAATTCTTCTTCTTCTTAGAAGAGCTATAAGATGATGAGGATGATGAAGGTGATGATGGAGGAGATGGTGGAGGAGGTATTTCCCCTCTCCCTTTGCGTTTTGGAGGGGAAACTAGAAAATGTTCCTCTGCTCCTTTGTCTGTTTTGGGTGTTGAAGTGATTCCACCTCGACCATTCTTCAATTCCAAATACATCTCTTCCACCATAGCTTGGAGTGCCTTAAAACTTTCTATAAATTGAGATTCTGATCCCAATGGTGTTTCTTCTGCCATTCTCCTCTGAGAATAGACGCTTCCAATCTCTGGATTAGCCTCAACAATTTATCCTTCTCCTAGTCTAAGCTTTAATCTAGTTAGCATTCAAAATCCAACACGAGCTTGTGTAACCTTAACAAAACCAAAACCAAATGCTCTGATACCACTTGATCTAAAAATGAGATATTAAATCAATATTAAGGTATTACAGACTCATGTGTAGGAATGCCTATATCATTCAGTGCAACAGATCGAAATGATTGCGAATAATATAGACAATGAGGAAATAGAAAACATAATAGTCACACATCAACACAAGAAAAATAATGAAGGAGTTCACCAGATCCCCCTGGCTACGTCTCATGGTCCAAGCTTTCAGTGTCAGCCTCTATATTATGTCTTCAAGAGCAGATGATTACAAGTGCGAGATCGAATGGAGTCTCAACACAACAGTGACAAAACACAAGGATTCCCTTGAAATCCTCAAGTCTACAAGAGTACACAACCGCTCTCTCTTTCTCTTTGTCCTTTGCTTTCTCTTCCGCTCTCTTCTACCCCTTTTGTCTGCCATAGAGTGGTTTTTAACCTCTCATCCCTATCTGTTCACCTCCCTTTTCAGTGTGGATACGTTTTGTTAAAAAAGCTTAAGGCACAAGAACAAATTCTTTTAGAAACAGAAGGATCAACGAGCGCAGTGAAACGAACCATTCGGTCTCCCTCCACACAAATCCCCCGATATAATACATATTTGTGCCTTATTTCATTTTATCGAAAATACAAAGAAATACATAGAATACATTGAAAAACCCGACAAAAACATTTTATCGAAACTCAAATATCCTATGAAAAAATTATTATAATCCTTTCGGGTCCCGTTACAACCCCATTTAACATTTGCGATGCGAATAAATCTATGTCTTGGTCTTCCGCCATCAAATCGACAGCTGATGTCTTCACAATCAAACAAAACTTGCTCGATAGTCCTTCACTGTTGATCTACACTTAGTGGATCAGACGGTCCACAGCGATTTCGAGTGAACAACTTACCCAACATTTAACCAGCTTTATAGACCTGATGGGAATTATAAAATCTCAATCTATTAAAGTTCGGGTCTTATTTCTTAATTAAATTCCAATTACTTTAGCACCCAATATCCGTTGGATCATGAGATCTCTTGATCCTGTGGTCTACAGGTATTCAACATGCACATGTTTTAACTTCCCCTTGGCTCCATGCGATGTGAATTTGGTAGTTGATCTGGACCATTGATCTGCGAGCTCGATTAATGGTCCTAACTAAATCGCGCTAATCGTTGTCACAATTCATCAAGGCCACAGTCTTTTAACACATCGCTTTAGTTTTTCTCTGGTGTGATAAAAGGTTGCAATGCGATAATTCTTTAAGGGAATTTGAAACATATGTTCCCATTTTAAATACAATTGAAGACTTAAGAGGTTTTTCCAAGATCCATTTTGGGTTAAATATGGTGTTGGATATAGAAATCAATTCAATTCCTTGGCTATCTTACAATGAATAAATTATGGGTATTACCCAAATCAAGCAGCACTATTACCTTTTTCTTCTTGATATGTCCTTCTATCTTGAGAGTTTGAGGATTAGTAATTCCCGCCAATGCATTACAATATATCATTGGATTCATTTCTTATTTTTATGGGGTTGGTTCCTAGTGTATATCCTCTTCTTTTGATGCTTCTTGTTCCTTTTCTTCCTCCTCTTCACAATCTACGTAAAATAATTTCTTCTTGACATACTTATGACCTTTAGTGTATTTTCTATCACAACTGTAGCAAAGCCCTTTTGCTCTTTTTTCCTCCAATTATTGTGGTGTCAACCTTGTAGGCTGTGGAAGGATAGTAGCATCAACACTTCCATCTTTATATTTGTAAGTGGTATACTTCCTTGTTGCCATAATTTTTCTCTCAACTTTTCTTGCCACCTTCAATGCCTTCTCTAATGAATCAAGTTCCCAAAGGTGAATCTCATGTTGGATGTTATCCTTTAAACTCCCTATGAAGACATCAATCATATGTTCCTCTAGAATATCATTTACCTTGATATTAAGTCTTTTTAATTCCTCAATGTCCTCTACCATTGAAACCTTTTATTTGATATTTAGAAATTGCTTAAAGGTGTTTCTCTTTGTATCCTCATAATGTGCTACCAATTCTTCCACAAAAATTATCCAAGTGAAAATTGGTTTAAGAGAACAAAGCCATCGATACAACACAAATTGATATTGTTCTAAATATAAATATGCAATGCGTAATTTTGTGTGTTCGACACATTATGTAGATCAAAGAATTGCTCCATCTATAGTATTCAAGTCGATGGATCCTTACCATCAAAATTCCTCATATCGATCTTCAGGATGCGGTTGATCTTAAACTCACTATGGAAGTCTCTAAAATCATAATTTGTATTCCTTTTATCCTCATCATGATTTTCATGGAGTACCTTGTTACCACTAGGAAGAATTTCTTGTAGAAACCTTGTCAAACCTTCCTTCAAACCTTCAAGGTCCCTTTTCATTTCTGTTTTTAAACTATCCTTCAAACCTTCCAGGTCCCTTTTAATTTTTTTTCAAACCATCCTTCAAACCTTCCATATTGACATTCCTCATTCCAAGGTCTCAAACACCTTGGAATGATTGTCCAATACTTTTTGGAGATCCCGATAAATAGATGATTTCGATGTTTGAACCTCTAGTGAACATAATTGTGCAATTATGCCTCATTTTTCTTTATTCAAAGGATTTGTCATGTTGTTAGAGTTTATTATCTTCCATGGTTTCATTGTGATACCCCTTAATTCGATTTCTTTTCCTTCCCAAAAAAAAAATCATGAAAAGTTCTTGAAATTAAAAGTTATCATCCACAAAGATTTTAACCATTGGAATCCTAGTACAATATCAACACCACCCATTGGAATGGAAAGCATTGGACTTTCAATACATATTCTCCCATGGTTAGCTTTATATTATGGGACTTTCCAGAGAAATTCATAGTTCATCCATTTGAAACTATGGTGTTGGATATAGAAATCAATTCAATCCCTTGGTTATCTTACAATGAATAAAATTATGGGTATTACCCAAATCAATCAACACTATTACATTTTTCTTCTTGATATATCCTTCTATCTTCAGAGTTTGAGGATTGGTAATTCCCACCAATGCATTACAAGATATCATTGGATTCATTTCTTATTTTTATGGGGTTGGTTCCTGGTGTATATCCTCTTCTTTTGATGCTTCTTGTTCCTTTTCTTCCTCCTCTTCACAATCTATGTAAAATAATTTATTCTCGGTACACTTATGACCTTTAGAGTATTTTATATCACAATTGTAACAAAGCCCTTTTGCTCTTCTCTCCTCCAATTTTTGTGGTATCAACCTTGTAGGTTGTGGAAGGATAGTAGTAGCAACACTTCCATATTTATATTTGTAAGTGGTAGACTTCCTTGTTGCCATAATTTTTCTTTAAACTTTTATTTCCACCTTGAATGCCTTCTCTAATGAATCAGGTTCCCAAAGGTGAATCTCATGTTGGATGTTATCCTTTAAAGTCCCTATGAAGACATCAATCATATGTTCCCCTGGAATATCATTTACCTTGATATTCAATCTTTGGAATTCCTCAATTTTCTATACCATTGAACCCTATTTTTTGAGATTTAGCAATTGGTTAAAGAAAGTGTTTCTCTTTGTATCCTCATAATGTGCTACCAATTCTTCCACAAAAATTATCCAAGTGACAATTGGTTTATGAGAACAAAGCCATAGATACAACACAAATTGATTTTGTTCTAAATATAAATATGCAATGCGTACTTTTTGTGTGTTTGACACATCATGTAGATCAAAGAATTTCTCCATCTATAGTATCCATGTCATTGTATCCTTGCCATCAAACTTCCTCATATTAGTCTTTGGGATGTGGTTGATTTTCAACCCACTATGGAAGCCTCTAAAATCATAATTTGTATTCCTTTTATCCTCATCATGATTTTCATGGAGTACCTTGTCACCACTAGGAAGCATTTCTTGTAGAAACTTTGTCAAACCTTCATTCAAACCTTCCAGGTCCCTTTTCATTTTTGTTTTTAAACCATCCTTCAAACCTTCTAGGTCGCTTTTCATTTTTTTTAAACCATCCTTCAAACCTTCTAGATTGACATTCATCATTGCTTCCATGTTGAATTTCAAACCATCCATCTCATCTTCCCATTCATTTTTGGTTACTCTTAGTGAGAGTGAAATTTGTTGCACATGGTCTCGTAATTTTGATATGTCATGTTGCATTTCTTCTTATTCTTCATGCGTCATAGAAGAGAATTCGGGTTGCTTACTAGGTGTGTACATTTTTTGTTTCGAGGAATTTTGGAATCAAACAATGATATATATGCTTCACTATGCCCTTTGAATCACTTCAAACTGATTTTTCAAACAAAAGTATGCAAATTTTAAAAAATACACACCTTTTTCTTGCTTTCTAGGAGCTCGATATTGAAACAATTGTATCTCTATAATTTCAGATCTTGAAGGTGTTATAGCTTAAATAAAATCCTGGATGTAAGGGAAAAACTCTAAGGTAACATCTAATCAATCTTTTGAATTGAAAGCTAACCCTTTCAATTCAAAGGGGGGTCCCTTCTATAACTCATTCAAATCTGACTGGTTGTGCACTTAGAACAATGGCTAGATTTGATTGGATCATATAAAATTGGTTTGGAAAGGAAAGGTAAAACCATTGGGCATGGAGTCTCTAACACACAGACACTAGATACAGGTCGTACAAATCAATATAATAGAGGAAAGATAGTTGTAGGTTTGTTAGACAAATCATTAACAAGATATGGTTACAAGAGACAGTAGAAGTAAAAATAAAAAACAGAGCAATCATGTGAATTGTGCAATTGACAATTAAGTTGAAAAACACAGTAAATTTGAATAACCTGAAATAGAGTATTTTCACACAATTATGTTTCATAACCTTTGTTCAAATCACTGAATATCTATGGATTTAAGCTTTGATTTAAGAAAGAGGAATAACATAATAGGAAACTAGCTAGAAACCTTCAACACATGAATCTTTGAAATTTTGTCATACTACTTGCAGTGAGTTTTATTAATATAAAAAATAATATACACCAAGTCTGATTTTCAAAAAATTATGAACCCTTCATTCTACAGGGCATTCCTTTATAGAAAATATTTCAAACTAAAGCAAGTTTCTTGTTCATACTTAATTATAAATTGCTAAATATAAAAGAGTGTATATCTAATCCAAACTAAATGCATTACTTTTGTTCCATCATAAAATAAAATAAATAACATTTTGTATCTGAATATCATATTATTATTGGAGTCATTGTTGAAGCTAAGGATCCCCAAGTCGAATTTGATGAGGCAACTCTCCAACTGAAAGTTGATTAGGCTTTTTTCTAAAATCTGAGAAAAGATTAATTCTGGCAAATTCCTAAAATATAGGCTTCAAATATCAATTTGAATCTCTCACACCATGATAGTGATGCAAAAAACTCTTTGGGTTTTCAAAAATTCATCCCTAGCTATTTGTAAATTGATTTTTAAAACAGTGACTAAAATAGGATTGAAAAATCCTAAGAGATAGCCTTCAAATATCCCTTCAAATATTTCAAACCATGACATTTTTGTAAAACCTGAGAGATGTTTTGTTAATGGTTTCATTTTTGACAAAAGAATGTTTCATATTTGGAAAATGTGTTTCCAATTGTTCGAAAACCACACCTGAATTTACTTCCTTTTACAAGAAAGACAGAGTAAGACAGAGTTTTTTAATTGGCATCTTCTTAGTCAGCACTCATTTGATAGATTATCACTTCTTCACTAACGTGTGCTCCATCGATGCTTTGCTTTGGACAAAAAAAAAAATCCACTTGGCACTAATACTCTAATTGTTAAAGTTTTAACCAATCATTTTTACAATTTTGCGTTGCTAATCTAGTTGTCAACACATTAACATTGTTTTTACAAATCAATGTTGACACTCTTGTCAGTGATTTAAAAATTATTGACTAAAATTATGATAATAGTTGGCTCCATATGGATGTTGTCGATCATAGATGGTGGAAAGAACCCATATAGACCATAGGCTTGACCCATTGGGTTGATCCCAACTCAACAATTGCAACTTGCAACTGAAATCAAAATGCAACTATAAACTAAAACTATAACTGTACATGTTGCTACAAAACATACTCAAAGTGTTGAGCTTATTCACACACCAACCTATCCTAAGATGCTAGAAAAATTTTGAATCAATTGACACTAAAATACCAATGCAACCAGTCAAGTAGTTGCTCAAATAGTATTTTTTTTTTTACTGTGCTTGAACCTAGTCAAAAATGGCCAACCTAATGGCAAAGGTGATTGATTATGGATTTGCTTCTCACAATGGAAACATGGCTATAAATTCAAGCTAAAAAAAATCTCCATATATACATCCACGGGATCGTAAAACATAAGAATGTCATAGTTTGTTTGATGGTCTTCAAGGCACTCTACAATCTCACTGTTATGGTTTGAGAGTTCACATGTGCTCTCTATGTCAAACCATTGTTCTAAACATGAATTGCCAAACTCTTCCTCAAAAATATAACATTCCTCAATCAAAAAATCATAGGGCAACACTATATCCTCTTTTTTCAATAGAAAAGGGATTTCAAATGACTAATTATGATATTGGTAATTATGGGATTGTATTTCAACCTCTAAGACCTTAATAACCTTTATGTAGATCTTCCGGATACATCACATTATGTTTCATAACCTTTATTCAAATCACTGAAGATCTATGGATTTAAGCTTTGATTTAAGAAAGAGTAAGAACATAATAGGAAACTGATTGGAAACCTTCAACACATGAATATCTGAAATTTTGTCATACTACTTGCAGCGAGTTTTCTAATATGAAAAATAATATACACCATTTCTGATTTTAAAAAATTATGAACCCTTCTTCATTCTACAGAGCTTGTCTTTATATAAAATCTTACAAACTAAAGCAAGTTTCTTGTTCATACTTAATTACAAATTGCTAAATATAAAAGAGGTATATCTAATCCAAACTAAATACATTACATTTGTTCCATCATAAAACAAAATAAATAATATTTTGTATCTGAAGATCATGTTGTTGTTGGAGTCATGGCTTAAGCTAAGGATCTCCAAGTAGAATTTGATGAGGTGGCTCTCCAACTAAAAGTTGAGTAGGTGTTTTTCTAAAAATGGAAAACATTAATTCTCGCGAATTCCTGGAAAATATGCTTCAAACATCAATTATAACCTTGTGATAGTTGTGAAAAATATGAGAGAGATTTTTATTAATAGCCATGTTCCTGACAAAAAATTCTTTGGGTTTTCAAAGGTGCATCCCCAGTTATTAGTAAAGTAATTTTTAAAACAATGTCTAAAACAGGATTACAAAATCTGAAAACATAGGCTTAAAAGATCCCTTCAAATTGTTCAAACAGTGACACCTCTGTAAAAATTGAGAGATATTTTTCTAATGTGTCCATTTTCAACAAAATTCTCTTCCATATTTGGAAAATTCATTTCCAGCTATTTGGAAACAGCGTCTGAATTTACTTCCTTTTACAGGAAAAAAACATACTAAAACAAAGTTTTTTATTGACATATGCTTAGTTAGTGCTCGTTTGATAGATTATCGTTCCCTCGCTGACATGTGCTCCATCATTTCTTTTCTTTGAAAAAAAAAAAAAAAAAAAAAATTACATTTGGCGCTAATACTCTAGCTGTTAGAGTTTTAACTGATCATTTTTTACAAATTTGTGCTACTACTCTGGTTGTCACTACATTAAAACAGGTTTTTTACAAATCTACGTTGGCACTCCCGTTATCATCGCTTTAAAAATTATTGACTAAAATTTTGATAATACAATGTCTAAAGTTTTGTCATGTGTTATCCCTCTCGCCCTTCTTTCCAACCCCACAAGTAAGACCGAGATTGGATTCTTCAATAAAGCATTATGCCCCCACGATGACCTAATTATAGACTAGTTCAGTGGAGAGAACTTGTATGGAGTGCCACATGTCATTGTTTCAACCTTTGGCCCTAAAAATAATACACAAAAAATTTAAATCCGTGAAATTTCAACTTTTACGAAATTCAAATCTGATGCTCATAAAGAAAGTTATGTTGATTTTCCCTAGGTCATCTGTTCGAGATGGAATTCTGGAGCCTACAAAAACCCTAACTTCCTCGGATCATATCTCTGAAAATATAGCGATCCAAGAGCTGAAATTTATACACAAAGTTAACCAATATTTCTTCTCCACATGGTTGCACTTTTAGCTTCTAAAGCCTCATAGAAAAAAATTTATAGCAAAATTTCCAAGATGATCTATTTGAAGCAGTGAAACCCTACAATCCAAAGCTCTAATACCAAATGTTATGCAACCAGCTCACAACATAGAAGAAAAGATAAATTCAACAACTTAAGAAATAACCTCTTCGAGCGGGAAACCTCCTTTACATTACATAAATGAAAAATTCTTGGATGAAACAAATGACAAGGCCTACTTGATATATATATGAATCTAAGGAGTCACAATATAATCAAAGTCTACATAACAATAATAATGTAAGGGAACAACAATAAAAATATAGGGGCTACATTGGCACGACAATAAAAATAGGGGGCTACACTAACAATAAATATAAATGGGTTACACTTGTATTATACGGACCTAACACATGTTGAGGGTGCAGCAATTTGTACAAGGAGGTCATACAGTAATTAAGGGCACGGTAGTATGACTTATACCCATAAGTAAAATTCTTGTAGGTGCTTGAAGGAATAAGGACATGGAAATTGGATCATACCTAGAAATGGGAACATAGAGTTTGAGGTTAGAAGGTAAGTGAGATTTAACTTCAAATTTCTTGTCATGGAAGGAAAAATTCACCTTGCTTTTAAAGCAAAATGGCCTTTGGAAGATTATAGGCAAGGTAATTCCTTCACCAAAAAACCTAGTGCAATTAGTGATTCAAGAGAAGGAAATAAAATCACAACGAGTAATCATGGATATAGTGAAGGATCATCTGATTGCTCACTTGTTTAACAAGCAGTTAACCAGACAAATATTTAAGACTCTAGTGGATTTATTCCAAAGTCACAACATGAAAAAGAACATAATCTTGAGGCACAAGCTCAAATCCAGGTAAATGTCAAGATCTAATGATGTTACCAACTACCTCATAAGGATCACCAAAGTACATGATTAGCTTTCCATGATTGCGGAGAAGGTGGATGAGGTAGAACTATTTAATACGCCATTAAATGGTTTCTCAAAGCCTTGGGAACCATTTGTTAAGGGTATTTGTGCTCAAGAGAAATTTTCTAATTTTGAGACGTTTTGGGATGATTGCATCCAACAATAGACTCGAGAGAAGTCAAAATCAAATAGGAAATGAGGTGGAGAAGAGAACTTAGCCCTTCTCAGTCGAGAAATAAAGGGAAAAGGAAAGGGTTCCAGCAAGAAGGGTGATGATGAGAAGTTAACCTCATGGCCAAGGAAGAAGAAGTACTTGAAGATAAAATATTGCATATGCCACAATAATGGACATTATACATCTTAATGTCCATAGAAGAAGAAGGGTAAGGGAAAATCGAAACAGTTAGCAACATCAATAGAGATTTAGTTGGATGAGTTTGTTGTGAAGTTTAAAAAGGACTTCTCCCTATTTTCTTACCATTCTACCAACAAGATCACTACGAGTGTGTGGTACTTGGACAATGGTGCATCTTGTCACATGATAGAAGCATGGGAGTTATTTAGTAGTGTAATGAAGAAAGACTCAAAGGTTCATGTGGATTTTGGTGATGATACCAAGTATGCAATGAAGGGGGAGGAAACTATCTTGTTTCAACTTGAGTCAAGAGCATCATTGGAAATCAAAGAAATGTTATATGCATGAGGACTAAGGAAGAATTTTCTCTCAGTATTAGTTATGGAGGATAGGGATTTTGTCAACATGTTTCAAAATGGGAAAGTTCTCATTTGTCCAAAGGGATCTAGCCCTAACACAATAGTAATCATTGTGACTAGAGAGGGAAATTTATACAAGTTTCAGGGTAAATCCAATTCAAGCCTTAGTACATGACATTGAAAACTTATGGGAGTTATGGAATAGGAGGATGGGGAAACTACACTATAAGGCATTGTCGATTTAAAGGAAAATTGTCACTAATCTCCCAAATTTCAGTATTGAGTAGCAGGGTGTGTGCAAAGGGTTTCACTTGGAAAGAATGCCAAGGCTACTTTTCCAAGCAACGAGAGTAGGTCATGTTACCCACCACTTGTAGGTGACATCATAGGAGAATTTTTTTCTCCTAGATTATTTTTAGTTGAAAACCAACAACCCATTATAGCCACCATATAACACGATATGCCACTATCTCTACCACCTGAGCTAGCCATTATGCACCCTCACCCATATGCCATGATCATATGTTTGAAGGTGGGCCTTCCAACCCTGAAGGTATGGATTTCATTATGTAATCAGGTATTTTTTCTTACTTAACATGGGCACTTTTGGGCATGGATTAGTGGGGGGATTCAATGGAAATAATGGGCTTGGTTTGTACTCTTGTCCCCTTGTCCAACTTGGTGGTTAACATTGTATCCTAGTCCCATGAGATATCCTTTATTGTTTACTAGATTTACGAGTGACACTACATGTGAAATCTCGATTTTTGTTGTGTGGCCTCACTTCTAGACGACACATACATCACTCCCCTCCATTCATTATAACCCCTTTCACATATTTCCCATTTGGGTTTTCATTTATCCATTGGGTCCATAAGACCCTCCCCTTGTCCACACTTTGGGTTTGGGCCTGGAAATTTTCCCTAAAGGTTGATGCAACTAAAAATAAAGTAAAAAGCATAATTTGGCCACTCTCAACAAGAAATGTACCCTAAAATGCAAAATATGGTCAAGACATACAAATTTAGCATGTGGGAAAAAGTCAACAAGAGCTCTACCCCTATCATCATTTCCATCACCCTAGTTCCTAGGGCCGCTCGTATTGGCTCCCCTTGCATCATTAAGGAACCTGCGATTGTCCCAACCCCTAGTGGGCACTGAATTTCCCAACCTTAAGGGGGTAATCATTGTTATATCTTACACATCATGATCTCATTCCCTGGAGCCCCGGGAAGTTATAAAAGAAAAATAAACAAAAGGAAAAGGCATATGAAGATGGGAAGAAAAACAAAGGCTAGGGTAACTCATGTACCATTATTCCTCCCTCCTACATCTATGCACCCAATTGTGGGCCTCCCTCATCATAGTTACCGTTGTACCATGGCATGTAGGTTGGATCTTTCCCCGATGCCCCGCTTTGTTCCATATTTATATCACATGACACCAACCATATTGCAGATGTACCATGGACCTATCACTCCCTTGGAGGTTGAAACCACTTAATAGGTTCCTTGATTAACCTCTCTTGAACTTGCAGACACATATACACTCTAAATCCCATTGTTGAAAGGCGTCCCACTATGAAGTGCCCACATGGTTTCATGACTTGTAGGCCCCTTTTTTTAGTTATACTAATGATTTGTTGTATTGGAAGGTGAGGAGATGCATTAGATGTTATGCAATATTGTAGGTGGGTCTTCATCTTGGGGTTTGGTCTCCCTATACGGGGTTCAAGCCCTCCAAAGGGTCATATTGGCATTTATAGGGTGTGAGTTGAGAGCCATGTGTCTCCACTATAGCAGAGATCAAATAGTTATGCCATGGGATCATTTAGCACCGCTCATTGTTAACTTGTGTTCCATTTATTTGATGATGATTCAGATGGACCACCTTGCCAAGCCGGCTACATACTTGCACCACACACTTGGCACTTGATCTAGGGCCCAGATGTGTTGCGTCTTGCCATGGGAGACAAAGGGAAGGCTTGCATCATTGTTCCAGCCCTTACAGATGGGATATGTGCTTGTTTGATTTAGTTGGACACCCATGAGGATGATTTTGTGCCCCCACAGCCACTTTGTGGCACCGCGGGTCATTTTCTTGGAGATCAAGGGGCCATCCCCTTCACCACTATTTTTGGAGCCTTTTCACTCATTTTGGCACATGTTGGACTCCATTTTTCCTCCCAATGGCCCTCTGAGCTACTTGTTTATCATTTCAGCCCTCTTGATAGGCCTATTTTTCATATTATAGAGCTATTTGGTGGGATTGTCACAAAAAGGTTGTTATTTGTACATTATTTTATTATTACGGGCATCATTAGGCCTAATTAGGCAATTCAAATCCCTTAAAGGATCATATATATTGATGAAAGGTTCATTTCATTCCTCATCATCACTTGGATTTGCATCTCTTTCGAGAAAATAGTTTGAATCTACTATTGTTGGATGAATTGGAGATCAATTGATGCATTTTGAGGTTTTTATATTTGTTATTTCCTTGGAGCTTCATTTTTTCAAGTCTAATGGATGGATATAATCTTCTTGTCATGTAAGTTCCTTTCTTATGCGCATTTTTTTTTTGCCTAGTATCTAACATGGAACATTGTGCTTGGATTAATTTTGTACCCTAATTATCTATGTGAAATTAATAAACACATGTAATCTTGCATCATTGTATATGTTATTCATCTTGACTTGAATATTGAACTATTCCTGGGGGGTTGATACCTTTCACCTTGAAACTCCACAAATTTGCAAAGTTGAAGTATAAATCTTTCTTTTGATCTTGTAGTTGCTTCTCTAGGGCATTTAAAGTTGCAAGAATACTCCTTGGTAGAGCAAAAATCCTTAATCAATTTCACTTTGACTCCATTCTCCATAATTGGCTAGGAAATGGTCTCAAGTATTTGGTGATCACCCTAGATTTTCTCCCTTAAAGTTTCTGCCCTAACCCTAGACAACCTAGCTAGGGCATCCAACAAATTCCATTCTAGTGATCATTTTTGTGAGTGAGTTGGTAAGGAATTGCGTTGGGGTGTTGTCCACGTGTCCTCCAAATTTGAGATCAATCCTACGGTCGATTTATGAGATTGGGGTAATATGGTAGTATGGTAATATATATTCAAAACAAGAAAGCTCACAAATTATTGGGGGACAAGACTCCAGATGAAGCATTCAATAGGGTGAAGCTAGAGATAGGGCACTTCTAAATTGTCCAACATACATGCATGTGCTTGTGGAGAAGAGGATGAAGTTGTAGCCTTTAGGAAAGAAGGGTATATTTGTGGGGCATAGTGAAACTTCAAAGGCTAACAAGTGGAAACCAAGGCCAAATTCCACTTTGGATAGCTCATTTGATGGAGATAATGATTGCATTGAATTCCTCTTTTCGAGAGGACCAAAATAGACCTAAATATCATCAAATTTGGACAAAGGAAAGTATATTTTTGAATTATAAGCCTACATGTGCATATTTGATTAGGTTGGCCCTAAAAAAATTGGATGCTTTTGGAAAGCTATAAATACAAGTGACCGAAATCATCATGTAGAATTCTTTTATTCTCTTCTTTGTTTTGTCTCGCATAGGTCTGAGGCTCATCTCTGGAGAATTGGTTCACAAGAAGGATAAATTGCAAGGTCTGAAGCTCACATTTTTGTTTTAGGTTTTTGGGCCTCAATTGCAGGCATGACACAGAAATATTTTAACTGCAGATGCTCACTGGTAATCTCATATGTGCAACTGAAGCCTTTCAGTCATACACACAACTCGTCCTCCATGCGACTGGAAACTAGTGTTCTAGATTACAGTCGTTGGCTTGACAAAGGATACTTTCAGCTGTAGTCGTTGGCTTAGAGTGTCAAGGGAGTGACTGGAAACTCTCAATTTCACACATGAATCCTCTTCCATGCGACTGGGACCTAAAGGTTGAAATTTTAGATATCCAAAGTTTCCTCTCATTGGTCGTAGTGTTCGGCAATTGACTATAGACAGTGACAATTCATTACAGCCTTCTCAATCAAGGTTTCGAGTATGAGCATTGTTGAATTCATTTTTGCTAAATAGTTGTATGGATAAAGATATGGATCATTGTACTCTGTTTTTTTGAATCATTCAATGATAGTCTAATAAGAAAAATAAATTGAAACGGTTTTCCCCATAATGGGTTTTTCCCTGGCCTCTGACCAATCCCGATGTCTCTATGTGTGAATGTTTTTCTTCTATTGTTCCTTTATGTTCTGTTAGGGTCCTATAATAATAGGATTCATAATTTTGAATTGGCTATGGTGAGTCTTGTAATATTGTACATATTTTTTCTTTCTACAAAATGTTTTCCCATATTAAAATTAGAAAATGTAAAGAGAGAATTTCCTAAAAAAATAATCAAAGGACAAAAAGAAATAAAAATATCAAAATAGTAAAAAATATGAACCCCAAAAAAGAGATAAAAATAGATCATGAATGTGTGCAAATTCAACTGCTACAACTTTTTACTTTGCAAAATAAGATTGTGTGCAACTTGTCAAAAATGCCACAATCCATGATGGTCAAATAGTTTAATCTTAATTCATTCATGCTTTAAATTTCATGTTGATAGATAGAGAATAAAGATCTAGCCAAACTATTTAATCTTGGCAGATCAATAGTTAGGTAGAGAATAAAAATGAGCTCAACAGTTTAATCTGAGCCATTGGAAGTTATAAAGTTAGAATTAGATAGTTTGCTTATCAAAAGAAAAATAAATAAAGGGTCAGCAAGCTAAAATGCAGCCAATGAATGAAGAGAAAATGCTAGGGTAAAAAATAAAATTCTGGCTTCCAGAAGAACACACTATTCTAGGGAAAATCTAGATCCAAACCCTGCTACAATAGTTGATGATCCTGACATAATTTTAAGAAAACCAAAAAAGGTAGAAACTCAAGGAAGCGGTAGTCAGTTAATTAAAGAAAATTCACTCCCTAAAGAGATATCAAGTTTAGAGGATATTCAATTTGATCTATCATTTGAGATTTCTTTGTTTAGAACCAAATCTCAAAATTCAATTCATGATACTATAATAGACCCCAATTTTATTCAATTTATTGAGTCAAAAAAGGTGCCTATACATCCTGATTTAGATAAACATGTTTTGGATACTTTTGATAAACTAGAAGCTTTAACCTCAACCTTGATAAGGCATATAGATGAGGCCTATCTTCAACATTCAGTTGAATTAGCTGCCCTAACTGCTGCTACCCTTGAAATTTCTACAGAGTCTTCAAAAACTGTTAATGCAACTTCATTTACTACCACCTCACCTATAATATCCACCACAGTGCATTCCCCTAAACCAATTATTCCTCAACTTCCTCTTCAACTAAACATCTCAAGCTCATCTATTTCATCCACAGCCATCTCAATTTCTTCTCCAAGCACCACTACTTTACCCCCTAGCCAAGCTAGAACCTCAGCCATTGTAGACAGATATGCACCTTTGGTCTTACCAACTCAACTACATGCCATGCCCCAAGATTACCAAAGTAAAATTTTATGTTTGATGTTATTAGTCAGTACACTACCCAACAGAATGTGAATAAAATGACTAATTACTTTGAGTTACATGAGATTGATGAGTCTGATGTCCAAATGAGGTTTTTTTCCCAAACGTTGGTAGGGGATGTCAAGAAAGGTTTTAAAGGTTTACCTGCTAATCATATTGTTGATTTAGAAGCTTTCCATAAATTGTTTATTGATAGATGGGAAAGAAAGAAAAACCCTTTACAAATATTGTCTGAATATGAAAACATTAGAAGAGCTCCTAATGAATCTGTTCTGGATTATTGTACTAGGTTCAATAGTATATATAATGCAATCCCTGCAAATATTAAACCTCCACCAGACCTAGAACTAATCAAATTTCCTGATGGTTTTGACATGGATATGCCTTACCAATTGAGAGAAAGAAACCCTGAAACATTGGAACAAACGCAAACTAATGTTGTTAGTGTAGAAGCCAATTTATTAGCTAAGAAAGCTAGGATGAGAAATGAGAAAAGAGTTACCATTAAAGAGGATCCATCCACTTCAAATGGTAAAATAGAAAGTTTAGCTAAAAGTATAAAAAGGATAATGGATAAATTAGAAAATATGGAAAGAAAAACTCAGTGGGAAAATCAACAAGGACCCCAAATTAGAAACCCCAACTTTAGGAAAAATATTAATACTGGAAAAAATGCTATACCAGATCAACAGGTTAGACCACCTTTCTAGTAAAATTATGTTGAAGGTTAACAAAACCATGAAGAAGAGGATGACACCCAAATAAACCTATTGGGGATTAAAAATGAAGATATTGTTTTTCTTACTTAGGAAAAACACAAATTGTACATATTACAACAATTACAATTAGAATATGGAGAGTCCTGTGACTTCAAACAAGGCTATGAATCTATTATCTATGAAGTTCACAAACAGTATAGCCTTAGAAGTAAAAAGAATACAGAAGTTCCCACTAATAAATTAGTCCAAACCCAAACTAAAAAAAAAATAATAGAAGCTCCTGTGACCAAAGTTCTACAAATTCTTCCTAGAAGAACTCAGGAGAATTCCAGCCCAAAAATTGTAGATATAACTTCAGTTCAAACTCAAACTGCAAATGTTAGTCAAACTATTCCAAATAAGAGAATTCAAAACAAAACTGTTGGTACGAAACTGAATTGCCAAGTGTTGATAAAGAAGATAGAAGTACACATACCACAATTTCTCGGGAAGATCTCATAAAATCAGGCAAAACTCAGCTGCCATTCAACATTAAGATTGAGATAGCCAAATTGAAAATATCAATTCCTTTGACAGACTTAGTGAAAAATGAATCATATAAAGCACAAATCATTCAAACATTAAACATAGGTGAAGGAGAAGATGTTGCAAACCTTAATAATGATCAACCTGAGTTATTATTTGGTCTAGAAGTAAATGGGTCATCATTTATTTTTACCTTGAAGTGTCTTCCCATTAGGTAAGGTCACCATTTCTTTAGTGCATGTAGTATTACCAACATTTCCTTCTCATAAATAGCTTTATGTAAATATTTTCCCTTGAGTAGATGACTTTCAAAAGAAATGGGTCTTCCTTCTCGCATTAAAATAACCCTAAGTCCATTTCTTGAGGCATCACATTCCACAATAAAGGTTTTTGTGAAGTCTGGCGTAGCTAAGACTGGTGCTTGGCACATTGCATCTTTAAGATGTTCAAAGGCCTTAGTTGCTTCTGCAGTCCAAGAAAATGCATCTTTCTTTAGTAATGTTGTTATAGGCGCTACTATTCTCCCATTTTTCTTAACAAACATGCAGTAATACCCTATCAACCTGACAAATCATAGAATATTCTTTAGGGTTGTGGGGATTTTCAATTCCTTAATTCCTCAAAGATTGTATCCATTGGAATCCTAGTACAATATCAACACCACCCATTGGAATGGAAAGCATTGGACTCCCAATACATATTCTCCCATGGTTAGCTTGATATTATGGCACTTTCTAGAGAAAATTATATTTCCTCCATATGCAACCATCACTTGCAACTATTGATATGAAAATGAGATCTTAAATCAATATTAAGGTATTACAGACTCATGTGTAGAAATGCCTATATCATTTAGTGCAACAGATCAAAACGATTGTGAATAATATAGACAACGAGGAATTGGAAAACATAACAGTCACACATCAACACAAGAAAAATAATGAAGGAGTTCACCAAATCCCCCTGGCTACGTCTCCTGGTCCAAGATTTCAGTGTCGACCTCTATATTATGTCTTCAAGAGCAGATGATTACAAGTGAAAGCTCAAATAGAGTCTCAATACAACAGTGACAAAACACAGGGATTCACTCGAAATCCTCAAGTCTACTAGAGTACACAGCTGCTCCCTCTTTCTCTTTGTCTTCTGCTTTCTCTTCCACTCTCTTCTGCCCCTTTTGTCTTCCATAGAGTGGTTTTTAAGCCTCTCGGCCCTATCTATTCACCTCCCTTTCTAGTGTGGACATGTTTTCTTAAAAATGTTTAAGGCACAAGAACATTTTCTTTTAGAAACGGAAGTATCGGCAGGTGCGGTGAAACCAATCGTTCGGTCTTCCTCCGCGCAAATCCTCCGAAATAATACATATTTGGGCCTTATTTCATTTTATCAGAAATACAAAGAAATACATAGAATACATTGAAAAACCCGACAAAAACATTTTATCGGAATACAAATATCCTCTGAAATGATTTTTATAATCCTTTCGGGTCCCATTACAACCCCATTTAACATCTGCGATGTGAATAAATCTCCACCGTTGGTCTTCCACCATCAGATCAACAGCTGATGTCTTCCCGATCAAACAAAACTTGCTCGACAGTCCTTCACCATTGATCTACAATTAGTGGATCCAATGGCCCACAGCGATTTCAGGTGAACAACTTGCCCTGCACTTAACCAGCTTTACGGACCCGATGGGAATTATAAACTCCCAATCTATTAAAGTTTGGATACGATTTCTTAATTAAAGTACGATTACTTTAGCACCCGATATCTGTTGGATGATGAGATCTCTCGATCCTGTGGTTTGCAGGTATTCAACATGCACACATTTTAACTTCCCTTTGGTTCGATGTGATGCGAATTTGGTAGTTGATCTGCGTGCTCGATCAACGGTCCTCGTTAAATCGCGTTGATCGTTGTTGCAGTTCCTCAAGGCCACGGTCTTTTAACACTTCGCTTTGGTTTTTCCCCGATGTGATAATGAAGCTCCATTGTAATATATATATATATATATATGGAATGCGATGAAGGTTTTGTTGCTATACTGTGTTTTTCATGGTTTAAACATATATTTCTCCGGTGTGATAAAAGGTTGTGATGCGATAATTCTTTAAGGGACTTTGAAACATATTTTCCCATTTTAAATATAATTAAAGACTTAAGAGGTTTTTCCAAGATCCATTTTGGATCACGCCTTCCCACTAAAAAGCTTTTGGACCACCAATTGTTGGTTTTTAGGCATCGATCAAGTGAGGATACAGTTCCTTCACTTGTCCAATTTCTATCTGTTGTGCCTTGCTTGGATTTGAACCCTTGATCCCTATTCTGAGGTACTCAACATCCCCTTGACATGTAGTTCTTACCTTCATATCCATAACTATGTCCTCCTATAACTCATTGAGATACTCAAGCAACAAATCCCCAATAGAAGGCAACTAACTTTACTCTTCATGATCTTTTATCAATGAAGGTTCATACAATGTCAAGTTTTCTACATTAACGACTAAATAAATCTGCAAATAAGCTGGAAAATCAAGGTGAAAATAATTTTCACCAATTTTATCCAGTATCTTGAAAGGTCCATACCTTATTGGTTTTAGCTTCTTACCTTCACGTCTCATTCTATCTTTTCTAATGTATAGCCAGACTTGATCACCAAATTCAAAACTATGCTCAACTCGATGCTTGTCATGTCTTGCCTTGTACTTGGTTTGACTTCTTTCCAGCTGTTCCTATACTACTTGGTGAATTTCCTGGATTTGTTCAATGAACTAGGTTTCTTTGTCCACATCACTATGTCCATCAACTGCTATGTCTTTACCAAAGACAAATCCAAGGGAGACATTGGTATAAAACCAAAACAAGTCTCAAAAGGAGATCTTTGACTAGAAGAGTGCTTGGAATGGTTATAGCATGCTACACATAACACAAATGCTCATCCCAAAGCTTGGGATGCTTGTTGCAATAGCCTCTGAGCAACTGGGTCATTGTCTTGTTGACCACTTCCATCTGAGCATATGTTTGTGAATGAAATGTTGTGCTCTTCTTCAACCTGGTGTCTGTCAACTCCCATAAACTTGACCAAAACTTCCCAACAAATCGAGAATATCGATTAGATACAATAGAAGTGGGTAACCCAAAATGAACCCATATATTTGGAAAGAGCAACTTTATTGTTTGTTCAGTTGTAACCTGCTTGTTCCATGGTATCAAAATACACAATTTACTGAACCTATCCACAACAACATACAAATAATCATGACCTTTCCTAGATTTTGGAAATCCCCCAACAAAATCCATGGAAACACTTTCCCAAGGACGATAAGGAATTGGAAGTGGAGTGTACAAGCCTAATTTCCGATTATTAGGCTTGCTTGTAGCACACATAGTACACCCTTTGATATATCTAGAAATTGTCTCACGCATTCTTGGCGAATAAAAAAACCTTTGCAATTGTGCAATTGTTTTACTTACACCAAAATGCCCTGATATAAGAGAAGTATGTGCTTCCTGAATTATGTTAACTCTTTCAGTTTGTGGAATGCATAACTTTCCCAAATGATATAAGAGTTGGTCCTTTGCATAATAATCTAATACTTCTACTTTCTTGTCATGACTTAAAGTTACATATACATCTACAAAATCTACATCTTGAGCATATTGTTCAATGTAATTTTCATGCATTACTGAGTTATGCTTAAGTATAGTAGATGCATTTATGATTGGTCTTGATAACATGTCTGCAGCCTTATTGTTTATGCCCTTCTTATATCTGATGACAAGATGAAATTGCTACAGAAAACCCATCCACCTATAATGTCTTGATTGCTGCAATTTAGTTTGTGAGTGAAAATATTGAAGTGGTTGATGATTTGTATGTATGATTGTTTCTTTACCCATTAGGTAATGTTTCCACTTTTTTACACTTTGTACTAATTCATACAATTCTTTATCATATGTGGGTTAATTAACTACTACAGAAGTAAATGTCTCAGAATGATAGCATATGGGTTTTCCATGTTGCATCAACATTTCTCCCATGGCATAATCACTGGCATCTGTCTCGATCTCAAATGGATGTTCTGGAAGTGCTAGTATTGGTGTTGTACTGATTTTCTCTTTTAAGGTGTCAAAGGCTTTCTGCTATTTTCCTCCCCACTTAAACACCTGTTTCAATCCTTTTAAAGCATGTAATGGAGCTGCAATCAAAGAAAAGTTAGCAATAAACTTTCTCCAGTATTGTGTTGCCCCTAGGAAACTCCAAACCTCTGTAGCAGATTTGGGTTTAGGCCAATTTACAATGACTTCAACCTTAGAGGGATCTATCTTCAATTCACCACCCCCTACAATATAACCCAAATGATTTAAAGATTTTTTGCCAAATTCACATTTTGACAGTTTTACATAGAGATTTTCTCTTTTTAAAACATCTATAGTTTGCTTTACATGCTTTACATGGTCTTCCCATGTCTTACTAAAAACAAGTATGTCATCTAAATAAACAATTACAAAGTCATCAATAAATGGTCTAAGTACATCATTCATAACTCTCATAAATGTAGCAAGAGCATTAGTTAAGCCAAAAGGCACAACCAACCATTTATAAAGTCCTTGCTTTGTCTTGAAAGCAGTCTTCCATGCATCCTGTTCTGCAACTCTGACCTAATGATAACCACTTCGCAAGTCTAACTTAGAAAATTAAACTGCTTCTTTCAATTGATCTAATAAATCATCAATACGAGGAAGAGGATAACGATTATTGATTGTTATTTTATTTAGTGCTCTATAATCAATGCACACTCTCCACGAACCATCTTTCTTTCTCACCAGCACGATTGGAGATCCACATGGTGTTGGCATTATGACACAGGTTTGACTCTATGACATAGGTGTTGTCCTTGATGGAAACTCACTCAAATGAAAGATCACAGTTCAGGCTCTTAGAATGAAAGAAAATAAGGTATACGCAGGTTCCTCGTAACAAAGTTGCATATACACGTGCGATGACAGATCAAAAGGCGCGTATACGTATGCACGCACTTTCATGCAAAGAAAAGCGCGTACATGTGGGAAAACTTATGTTTGGTCCATGGTATTTAGTCTAACATCTTTGAACCTATGGTTTTGGTCCTTCGTATTGCATCCAAAGAGTTGAACCCAGGTATTGGGTCCCTAGTATTGGTTCTCAATGGTTTTGGACCATGGTTTGAGTAAGGCCTAAGTCTATAAAAATGGAAGGAGATCATTTGGCAAGGGTATCGACTCAAGTGTTGAATATCTTAATTGGAGCAAGATCTGGAATACTGGTGATTGGTTTGTGGTGTATAGTTGGATCTGAATCAAGGAGGGACTTGAGCATTACAAAGATGGATAAGTTATATTGATGGGTCGAAATCTTGAATAGTAGTATCATTGTATGATTTTGATCTGTTATAATTAACGCATGATTAGATCTATAAATCTGATAATCTGAGTATAACTAATGTCTGATTAAGTAAAAGGGTAAATTACCTTTTATAGATCTATACGCAGGTTCGACACAGCAGAGGCGCGTATACACGCGGTTTCAGCAAGTGAAGACAGTGTATACACTAGTTGCCCTTGATACAGCTATGTATATACGTAGGTTTCTACATTGTGAAGTAGCATACGTCTCATGAAATATGTGTTAGCTGCTTTTGTTTATTGCTGCTGTGTTTTGGGTTCAGAATTGGCGTCTGGTTGCTGGTATGGTTTTCTGGTTACAGTATTCTAAGAGGTTATTGGTTGGTTCAGTATTGGTTTGTACAAAGGAAATTAGTTGATGCAGATATACTTGATGTTTGATTGATGTTATTCATGGATCTAGTCTGAAAATTGATGAAACGTGGTCCCTGGAAGAAAAGAGAAGGTTGTAGCCTTTTGTAGGTCAGCTCCTACGTACTAGTACCTCAGCTAGTACAAGAGCTAAGGTGGTTGTAGCTCCCTTCCAAGAGAAGCTGGAGAACAAGAGAAGGTTGTAGCCTTCTGCAGGTAATAGCCTACGTATTGGTATAAGACTGCACCAGTACAGAAACATTGTAAAAAGAAGTTTCTAATTAAAAGAAGATAGAGACGAATTGCAGTAGGTGGTTTTCACCCACATTGGGTTTCCACATTATATCTTGTGTTCTTGTGTGTGACTGCTTGCTCTATTTTTTCTATTCTTGGTTACTGTTTATATGGTTTTGACACATAGATTAATGATCAACATCTGAAGAATAAATTAAATTATAACTTTGCAAGTTATATGTGGGTTCCATTAACTGGAGTTGCATGTACACACTCTTTTCACTAACTTAAGTAGCGTATGCAAATATTTGTATGAATTGAAAAATAATTTTCATAATACTGATTCCCCCCCCCCCCCTCTCAGTATTATTTCCAACAAATGGTGATGTGCTTGGTCGTATAAGCCCTTTATCGAGCAACTCTTGTACCTGCTTCTCTATCTCTGCATTCTCTAAAGCTGACAACCTGTACATTCCAATGTTAGGTAATGGAGCATCTTGCTGCAAATAAATATTGTTTATTCAATTTAGTATCCTAAATTGCTACATAAATTATCAATCTGGGAGTCGTAAACTAATGAAGTGTAGTGCACTATATGTGCTAGATAACCTTTGTCTTACCTCACTATTTTCAATTTTATGTTGTTTTGGGGGTTTTGTTCTATTAGTCTCCTAGAGTGATACAATGCAATTGAAATCCTAATCTATTGCTAAAGTAAGTGTTTAAAAGTACTTTTTAGATCAAGTCTGGTTGTGGAGTTCTCAAGAAGATGAAGACAAAGCTTATTCTCTTGCTTATTGTGATGTTTTCGAAACTATGAGCTTAAAAGACTCTTGAAACTTCTATCTACAAAATCAAAACTTGAATGAGAGAGTGAATGTGCAGCTATATAAATCAAACTAAGAATGAAGTACTATAAATGGAACTACTACCTCTGTTGTCCATTCTATTTGCAGAATTAAAATCTAATGAACTACTGTAATTTAAACCAAAGGCAAAAGTAAAAACTTGAAATTGCTTTTAAACTAATGGTTAGCCAATAATCTCATCCATAATCATAACATTCCGCTAATTAACTTCTAAATCAGTCTTAAGCTAAAGGCTTCGAAAATATCATCATATGGCATAAAATAAATGACATTTAAACTATCTAATTTCACACTAATGAAAAGCAAAGCCAATAATCTCACCTATAATCATAATATTTTGCCCATTAACTTCTAAATCAATCTTAAGCTAAAGGCTCCAGAAATATCATCATATAACATGAAGAAATGACATTAAACTATCTAACTTTACACTAAGGAAAAGCAAAGCCAATAGTCTCACCTATAATCATAACATTTCGCCAATTAACTTCTAAATCAATCTTAAGCTAAAGGCTCTGGAAATATCATCATATAACATGACAGAATGACATCAAACTATATTACGCAAGAAAAAGTATTGAATAGCAAACAAATCTCATTCATAAACTCCATATTTTGCCAATTAGCTCTTAAGGTAAACCATGAACTAAAGGCTCTGGAAACATGTACTTATGAATGAGTATCTATCCTATTAAGAAAAAGCATAAACAACTTGAATTTGAAAACTAAAGTACAGAAGAATGAGTGAGTCCCAGAAACGCTACTTGATGCAAAAATTACAACTAAGAAGCTTGAGCATAAGAAAATTTAAAGACCTACTGCTACTCTGAAATGCATCTATTAGGGTTAGTAAAAAATAAATGACAAGATGCAAAACATATACAAGGTTAAAACGATTATGAACATAAACAAAACACAAGCAATATACAGTTTGAATGAAAGAAAATACACATAGAACTATACAGAAATAAAAAGAAGAACCTTAGCCATGCAAGGGCCCTCTGCATAGCTTCGGATTAACAATGCAATACTACTTCACACACGCTCAGATAGCCATATAAAAACATAGTTTTATAGTATGAAAACAGAACTGTATGTCTCTTGACAACAAAATGGAAATTACACCATATCATTAATACAAATGTTAACACGTTTGCGTTCCAAATGCTTGAATTTATAGGAGAAATTTTTAATTGTTTCTAAGAGGAAATTCTTCTATGTTGGACACGTGAACAGGTCATGTATCCGAGGATCCAGCCATCCGGTTGGCATAAGCAGTAAATCTATCCATAGTAGGTGTTGGATTTAGTTATGCAGATGGCGTGCAGATGGTAAAACAATTCCTCAACTTCAGGAACAGGATTTGGACTCACTTGCACGCCAAAACAGAGTTCTAACCGGCATAGAACTTCTCCGTTGACTCCCCTTTAGCTGGGGTCTTTTTCCTCTAAATCTGATCAAGTGAATAGGATCTTATCCATGTGTTGACATTTCTTGGGCTGCCCATGTGGCTCATTCCTCTTCTCGACACCTGTAACCTGCAAATGGATGAAGATGGTTGCTGAATTTCTAGTTAGCTGCAGAAAGTGGCTACATTTCGTAGCTAAGAAACAAAACCTAATTCAAATAACACACATAATGATATAATTTTAAAATCACTATAATACACTCCTCAGATCAACATGCAATGAATTTTGATAGCTTAGAATGCACTGGCATGGGAAAATAGAGGAAAAAGGGTTTAAGAAAATGCTTGAAAAAGAGGTAGTTTTGGGGCTCAACATACCCCCACTGTGAAGTTGTTGCATGTCCTCTTGCAACCAAAATTGTAACAATCCTCCTTTTACTGCATTTGTTCTAAAACCTCTACTAGGACATCCAATCTCTTCTCCTTTTTCCTTGCTGCCACTTCCATTCTAGGCTTCCTCATAAGGCATTTGTATTTAAGGTTGATGAGGGCCATGCTTAGCTTCCTATTTTTCTTCTTCAATTTTCTATTTTTCTTATGCCATAATCCCAAATGTAGCATGGTATTGTCATGGATGATTTTTTCCAGTTTGTTTTGCTCCTTCAAAGTTTCATTTTCCCTCTGGATATGTCTGTTTAAGACCTCTAATTCATAGATTTCTTACTTTAGTGACTGAATCAGAGCTTCCTATGTCATATCTAGTTGATTAGATGAATTCCCCTGTTCTGCTATTGTGTTCTTCTGTTCCAATGATTCAATGAAATCATAGATATGTTGTTGAGCTTGGTCAATTTATGGAGATGCTTTTCTTGGACTAGTTTCAAAGTCTAGTTGAGGAGAAGGAGAATATTGTGGACTTTGCTCAAGTGGGGTATTTTCTGGTGATTGGGATGGAGTCTACCCTCCCAAGTCTATGAATTGAGCTCCTATTGTTTTTGTTCTCTTCAACTTGCCTTTAAGCCTAGATCTTCATCTTAGACTTTGTGAGCCTATATCCTCCTTTTCTATGACCTGTTTCTTCTTTCCCTTTTCTTTTGCTTTCTTGGATTGTTCTTTAATATGGAATAATTTTTTAGAGAGCAATTGTTCTTCTTCTGATGAAGGCTCAGGAGTCTAGTAAATTTCTCAACTTTCCTCTTTCCTTTCTGTTTTGTTTGCTTCATGATTTCAGTTAGATTTTTAGAAGGCAGTTCTTCCTCACCATTTTCTTTTGTAAAACTAGTAGGATTATCTTGGATTTTTAAAGTTTCTCTTCTCCTCCTACTTCTCTTTATTGAACTCCCTTCAGGTACTTCAGGTGGATCTTGGAAAAAGTTCCTAACTAGGAAGCTTTCCCATGTATCTCCCTTATCTTTCAAGTGATTTTCAACTAAGATCTTTATGAGACCATGGTGGTAAAGGTGGGGTTCTATATCTTCTATGTTCTTTTGAACAGTGGTAGACATATTTCTTAGACTATTCAACAAAAAGTAAGGGAGATTGATGGTCTCATTTTCCAAAAATTTCATTAATAACCTTATGTGATACATGTACATTGAGCCATATCTACCCTCACAAGTGATAAATTTCTGAATTATCAAGAGCAAATTACTCCATTTATCTTTTAATGTTGAGATAGGAATTCCTCTTTTGAAGATTGATATGTCCATACCTGGTTTTCAAAGAATAACCCTCCAAACCTTTTCATCGAAGTCTTTATTTTTGAACCATCTTTCTCCATCTTTTGGAAGTTCTGTTGCAGCTGCAATGGATGATTTAGTCACTGAAAATTTTATATCCCCAATTTCCACTTCTACTCCATTAAAAGATCTTGCAAATGTTTTGGTAACTTTCTTATGATGGCCATTGAACTTCTTGATAAACTTTAGCCAGCCAGCCTTCTTCAATGTTCCCTTCAGCTGAGGGTATACCTCCATGAACTTGACTCCTATGGGCTCTATCCTCACAGTGAGACCCATTCTTCCTTTTTTCACTATGTAAATACCTCTGTAAATGACGGTTATAAGGAAACAAAACAATTATATGGACGAAAATGGAAGAAGACTGTGGTGAGAGTCGATGGGTATGAAACTGGGAAATACGATGAGTATGAGGTTGGATTAGGGAGAGTTACGAAGTAGGAAAAACTCATATGCATGGGAAATAGTATGAAGGCTATAAGGTTTTGTGCACAGACAGACTGCGTGGAGGCAGAGCATCACTCATGAACAGAATCGTAAGACTGAATGGAGTTTGGGTGATTTGAGTTCATAAAAGGCTGCAGGAATAAGAAAATGAAAACATCGGTGGGAAAGAGCCATATTCAACCAGCTTATGTTCACATAATTAGCCATTTCAACAGGTGGAATAAGGATGTACGATTAAGTACAAGTTAAAATTGGAAGCAAATCATGAGACCATTGAGGATTAATTGGAGGGTATGGTGGAGTTATGGAAATAATCAAATCACATCATTAAATGTTAAGGAGTAGTGATTATTCAAATTATGCAATTTATGCTTTTAAAGTGCTATTTGAAATGGGTTTTAATCTCACCTTTGGAATCATACCTTTTCCATTTGCTAACTTTTGATTGCTTGCTATTGTAGGTGCTTTAGGTGTTGATGTCTTCAAAGGATTTCTCCTTCCATACCTGCATCTGGCATTTATTTTATTTTATTTTTGGCTAATCATTCAACTGTCACTGAGAGTCATAGGATTAGCTGCGGAATCAGAAAACAGCTGCGGAATTGGAAAACAGCTACGGAAAATAACATTGTGAATGAAATATGACTTGATGAATGAATGAAAATGGAAAATGATTGTATGGATGAAACATGGAAAAGTGGATATGAAAAAATACTTAAATAAATTTTATTGATGGAATGTGGTGGTGAGATGGAGTGAACTTTGTGGAAATGAAATGGAATGGAATGAAACAAACCATGAGTGAAGTGAGAGACCTTCTTCCTTTTTTTTTGGAAGATATAGGGTGTCAAAATCTTCTGATTTTTACCCTGTATTTCTGTATAACAATGCCAATCAGCAATTGGTTTTCAAGCTTATACATTTTTTTTTTTTTTCAATGATGAAAAGAACAAAGACTAAGCTAGTGGAGAAGAATGATTCTTCTTCTCTAGCCTTATTTCATAATTATCTTGAAAGATCTTGATAAACTCCTCCTTTGATATTGGCTTTTGATAAATCTTCAACCTATGACCATTCACAAGGAGAGGAGTTTGGCGCTCATCGATGGTTCTGATTCTTACTGCTCCATTACTGAAAAAAATTTCAATCTCGTATGGCCCAAGCCAATGAGTTTGAAATTTACCTTGAAAATCCTTGAACTTTGAATCAAATAGCAATTCCCAATCTCCTTCTTGAAACCTTATGTCCTTGATGTACTTGTCATGCCACTTAGTTCTTTGTTGTTGCTAGATCAGATCTTTGAACTACTTCTTGTCGGACTTCATCAAGTTCATTCAACTGCTCTAGTCTATGCTTTTGAACTTCTGATAGATCCATTCCCAAATGGACTGTCATCTTGAAAGTTTTAACTTGGAACTCAATGGGGAACAAAACTTCCTTTCCATAAACAAGTTCATAAGGTGTGTGTCCTGTTGTGTTCCTCGATGTAGTTCTGTAGGCCCACAAGGCTTCAGGAAGCCTCTCTGCTCAATCTCTTCTATGTAGATGCACAGTCTTAGTAATGATTCCTTCAATCACTTTATTTGTGGACTCCACTTGACCATTTGCTTGTGGATGATAAGGAGTGGATTTCCTATGCTTGATCTTGTATTCTTCCATAAGCTTCTTTATCATTCTGGATGTGAATTGAGCTCCCTGATCTATCATAATTTCTCTTAGGACACCAAAGCAAGTAAAAATATCCTCATAAAGAAAATTAACTATTGTATCTTCGTTAGCAAAAAATAATGCTTTGGCTTCTACCCATTTAGTGACATAATCAGTACATACTAATATATACTTTTTCTACTTGGATGGAGGATTAATAGGTCCAATAAAGTCTAAATCTCATTTTTCAAAGGGTTCGATAAGTACCTAAGGTTGTAATGGCATCTTATTTGAAGGGGCAGGTTTCCCTACCCTTTGGCAACTGTCGCACCTTTTGACATATTCTTTTGCATCTTTGAATATGGATGGCCAATAATATCCTAAAGAAATGATTTTATAAGATGTCCTTCTGTCAACAAAGTGTCCACCGCACGTCTCATCATGACATGCTTTAAAAATCTCAGGCATTTCATCTTCTCTAACACATCTTCTGATCACAAAGTCTGGCCCTGTTTTATACAATCGTTAGAAATCCATGAATAAATCCATGAATATCTTTAACTCTCGTGAATAATCTTTCTTCTCTCTCTAGGAAATAAATGTGAAGGCAACTTCCCTATAACCAAATAGTTAGCCATATCTGCAAACCAAGGAGTTTGAGTAGCTACTGCAAATAAGTATTCATCGGGAAACTTGTCCTCTACCGGAGATTCTTCTCTGATATTTTGAATCCTGGACAAGAAATCAACAACTGTGTTTTGTTTCCTAGGTCTATCTAACACAGTAATATTGAATTCTTGTAAAAGTAAAAGCCATCTTCTAACTCTACCATTAGTAATAGGTTGGTTCATAAAATATCTAATTGCAAAGTGATCAGTATGAACAAAAGTTTCATAGCCTGTTATATAATGTCTAAACTTGTTAATTGCATGAACAGCAGCTAAGAACTCTTTTTCAATCACAGTATAATTCAACTCAGTGGGATTCAAATTCTTACTTGTATAGTAAATGGCATAAGGAATCAAGTCTTTTTGTCCCAGTACAGCTCCTAGAGTTGTATCTAAAGCATCTGTAGAAATATGGAAAGGAAGTTTCCAGTTTGGTCCTCTTAAGATAGGTGCTTTAAATATTTTTCTTTTCAATGCTTCAAATGCTAATTGGCAATCAGGATTCCACTTGAATTCGCAATCTTTGTAATGAAGAGTGGAGATGCTATTTTAGTAAATTTTTCTATGAATCTTCTGTAATATCCTATAAATCCTAGAAAAATTCTAACATCTTTTTGGAAATTTGGAATAGGTAACTTGGAGATGACTTCAACTTTAGATTTTTCCACTTTAATCCCATCCCCTGAAATATGATGTCCTAAAACAATACCTTCTGTAAACATCATAAAGCATTTTTCGTGGCTTAATGAAAGGTTTGTTTCTTTACATCTGTTAAGGAATTTTTCCAAATTTTCCCAGGCATCTTCAAATGTGTTACCATAGGCTGTAAAATCATCCATATATACCTCTACACAATCATGTATTAGATCAGAAAAAATTCCTAGTACTGCCCTTTGGAATGTTGTGGGTGCATTGCATAATCCAAGAGGAAGCACTCGGTAGGCAAAAGTTCCCCATGGACAAGTAAATGTGATCTTATCCTGATCTTTAGGTGCTACCTTAATTTGATTATAACCCCTAAAACCATCCAAAAATGAAAAGTACTTTTTACCTACTAATGTATCTAATACTTGATCTATAAAGGGAAAAGGAAAGTGATCCTTCAAGGTTGCTTTATTTAATTTTCTGTAATCAATGCACACCCTCCATTTATCGTTCTTTTTAGGCACTATTACCAAGGGAGAAACCCATTGGCTATCTGATATTGGGTAAATGAAGTTTACATTAAGTAGTTTCTAGAGCTCTTCTTTCACAATCTCCCTAAGATTTGGACTCATCCTTCTCTGAGGTTTCCTAATTGGCCTATTGTTTTCCTCAATATAGATATGATGGATTCAAGTATTAGGGTCAATACATTTCATATCAGTATACTCCCATGCAAATGTAGCAGAATATTTTTGTAAGATTTTGGTTAGCTCTTCTAGTTGTAACTTCTCCAAGTTTTTGTTGATATTCAATGTTCTACCTGGAAAATTTTCAATTGCGGAACTTCCAAACTCTTCCATGGAGTAAAGAGACATCTGCCTCGATGACGAGTATTCATCAGAATCTAACTGAAATTGTTTATGATCATATTCTGAAGATGTTTAGAATTTACTAATGTGTTCAAAATTTGACTATCCTCACTGATTTCTGATATAGTAAAGACAGATTGTATAACATCTTCATCATCGACCCATTCATTGTCATATATTTCTATAATTGCTTTTGTTAGAGGATACAAAGTAAATTTCTTTGTTGAACTACCATCAGAAATGTACATGTCACCAGATCTACAACTAATAAAAGCATTAGTTGTGGCTAGCCAAGGTCTTCCTAAGATGAGTGGGTGTCCTCCTTGATTATTCTTGGGAGTCAAAATCATGAAATTCATAGGATATTCCCAAGAATCTAAGCAGACTAAAATGTCTTCTAGCACACCATCTAGTTTGATTACTGATCTATCTGCAAGTTGCAGTAAGGTAGATGCGTAAAGAAGATTAGGAAGTTTAAGTTGTTCCATAGTTTGTCTACTCATAATGTTTATAGCTACTCCTAAGTCAATCAATGTATTTGGAATTTCATTCCCATTTATGTGCGCCTTGACAATTGGACTTCCTGGATCCACATATTTCTACATGGTAATCTTTCCCATCATGATATCTGTTATTTTTCCTACCAGGTGGATTCTTTTTGTGTCTCTTGGTTTCCTGCCTGGTATTTTGATACTCAAATCCTTTATTGTTTTTTCTAGAATATGAATTTCTCTAATGGCTTGTAACAAGGGAATCTTGATACAGACATTCTTTAATTCAGCTAGGAAATCATAATCAGGAAACAAGATCTGTTTTTCCACCCCTCTGTCAATTTGTAATCTCTTAGGAAAAGGAGGTGTGGATGTAGATACAGGTTGCTCAACTATAGGAGTTGTGTGGATTGACTCTTTTTGTTTTTCTTCTTGAATGGTTGGATTTTGAAGGGATGTCTCCTCAAAACTTTTATTGACTTTCAGAGAATCCTCCTCAAAAGCATCTTGCTCTTGAATACCTATAGAAGGCTTTTCCTTTTCTCAAATTCTACTAGATCTAAGTTGAACATCATTAAGATCTAGAGGAACAATCATGTGAGTAGGAAATTGTTGTCCTACCATGTAAGCATTCTGAGGGTTTTTATTATTGGGGTTTGGTAATGGTTGGGCTGGTAGTTGATTTGGATTTTGTTGAAATGGAAACAAGAGTTGAGAATTTTGACTTTGTTGAGGAGGTTGTTGTTGTGGAAATGGCAATGAAAGGTGAGGGATTTGATTTGGAAGTTGTGGTTGTGGATTTTGTTGTTGGTTTTGTGGGGGAGGATAGCTCTAATAAGATTGAGGATATTGATAATATTGAGAAAATCTCCCATAAGGATTTTGTACCCCTTGTGCCCATGATTGAGATTGATACTGATTTTGAGGTTGAGTCCAAGGTTGTTGCCAAGAATTACAGTTTGGTGGGGGCTGAAAATTCATTAGATTGTTAAATCCTTGATTTTGTTGCCCTTGCCAAGGTCTTCTTGAAACAAAACAAAGAGGTTCTAGAGAATTTGGGACTACTTCCTCTTGAAAGACAGCCTTAGGACCTGGGATTGAAGGACAATCCTTGGTCTCATGACTTTCTGAACAAATAATACATGTTTCTACAATTTTTGCATCTAAGGGACATTCTCTTAGAGCATGTTTCTTTCTACATTTTGGACAAAAGATGGCTAAGGCATCAACTTCTATGTTCTGCTTGTTTTGGATTTTGAGGGTGTCTAGCTGCTCACTAAGGCTCCCTAGAATAACAGTTTTGAACTCATCAAGCATATTGCCAATTTCTGCCCTACTTATAGTTCCAGTTGCAGATTTGTTAGCTCTAATAAGAGAAGGATCTCTAGGCCCTTTCCCAGTTTTAGATTTTCCTCTTGAGAGATGGACACATAGTTCGGCTATGTCACTCAATGGAAGTTAAGAGATGTCTCCCTTCCCCATCATGTTTGAAATATCTATCCATTCATCTCTAATGGCTTTCAACAAAAGGGCTTTCAAGGTATCTTCGTCTAAATTGTTCATTTTTTCTCTTTTCAAGTTGTATTGAAACCTCTCGAGCAAATCCTCTAAGTTTTCATCCTCCTTTTGCATCATTTTGAATACCTCATCCTTATGATTGGTAGGCATACAGTAATCCAAGTATCTATCCAAAAATGCATGCCTCATATCATTCCTAGTCCTAATGGATTGAGTGACTAATCCCATAAACCATTTCAGAGCAGCCCCTTGCAATGTTGAAGGGAACAATTTGAGTTTTTGAGAGTCTTCTAGATAGTCACAAGTTCAGCATAAAACTTCAAACTCAGATAGAAATGTTTCAGGATCCTCACTTCGCAACAAAATTTTGGAAGGACGGATGGTGAAATGTTTTTCATTATAGTATGGGTCTCCTCATCTACTATAAGGAATCCAAATGAGTTATCTCCTTCCCTATTACATTTACCTCCTCCATTTTTACCTCTACCTCTACCTCTACCCCCTCCTCCAAAAAGTGAAAATTCTCCATCTTGCTCTTCCTCTGCCATGATAGTTTCCTCAGAATCTTCTGGCTCTTCTATTAATGGCTGATGAGAGAGAGTTTCTACCACTTCTTCTTCTCTAGGTATTTCTACTTCTTCAACTACAATGGGCTCCCCTATAGAGGTGAAAAAGGGTTCTTCTCCTAGATCTGATTTAGTAGATGAAGTAGGAGAATCTTCTAATTTAGTTGTTTCCCCTTGAATAACAGGAATCCTAAGGCTGGGAGTATGAGTCTAGGATGGAGGTGTATCCTTTCTAATCCTTGGCGGAGTAGTTGGAGTTGTGAAAATTGAACTTCTGCCCCTAGCTATAAATCTTCCCCTAGAATCTCTTTCCCTATGCATGTCATTTTTTGTTGTTTTGATGATTTTAATTGGACCAATAATTCTTTCTTTGATCCTCCAGATCAAACTAAGTGCAAGAGGATAGCATACTCGAGAAATTATTAATTCATTTTTTTCTTTATGAATGTAAGAGATACGCTACCTAGTTACACTTCCCCAGCAATGGTGCCAAAATGTTTAGTCAATTTAGTGTCCTAAATTGCTACATAAATTATCAACCCGGGAGTCATAAACTAATGAAGTGTAGTGCACTATATGTGCTAGATAACTTTTGTCTTACCTCACTATTTTCAATTTTATGTTGTTTTGGGGGTTTTGTTATGTTAGTCTCCTAGAGTGCTACAATGCAATTGAATTCCTAATCTATTGCTAAAATAGGAGTTTAAAAGTAATTTTTAGATCAAATTTGGATGTGGAGTTCTCAAGAAGATGAAGACAAAGCTTATTCTCTTGCTTATTGTGATGTTTTCCAAACTATGAGCTTAAAAGACTCTTGAAACTACTATCTACAAAATCAAAACTTGAATGAGGGAGAGAATGTGTAGTTATATAAATCAAACTAAGAATGAAGTACTATAAATGAAACTACTACCTCTGTTGTCCATTCTATTTGCATAATTAAAATCTAATGAACTACTGCAATTTAAACCAAAGGAAAAAGTAAAAACTTGAAACTACTTTTAAACTAATGGTTAGCCAATAATATCATCCATAATCTTAACATTTCTCCAATTAACTTCTAAATTGGTATTAAGCTAAAGGCTCCAAGAAAATCATCATATGGCATGAAAGAAATGACATTTAAACTATCTAATTTCACACTAATGAAAACCAAAGCCAATAATCTCACCTATAATCATAATATTTTGCCAATTAACTTCTAAATCAGTCTTAAGCTAAAGGCCCCTGAATTATCATCATATAGCATGAAGAAATGACATTAAACTATCTAACCTTACAATAAGGAAAAGCAAAGCCAATAGTCTCACCTATAATCATAACATTTCACCAATTAACTTCTAAATCAATCTTAAGCTAAAGGCTCCAGAAATATCATCATATAGCATGAAAGAATGACATTAAACTATATTAAGCAAGAAAAGGTACTGAACAACAAACAAATCTTATTCATAAACTCCATATTTCGCCAATTAGCCCTTAAGCTAAACCATGAACTAAGGGCTTCGGAAACATGTACTTATGTAATAAGTATCTATCCTATTAAACAAAAGCATAAACAAATTGAATTTGAAAACTAGAGTATAGCAGAAGGAGTGAGTCCCAGAAATGCTACTTGATGAAAAAATTATAACTAAGAAGCTCGATCATAAGCAAATTTAAAGACCTACTGCTACTTTGAAATGCATCCATCAGGGTTAGTAAAAAATAAGTGACAAGCTGCAAAACATATACAAGGTTAAAATGATTATGAACATAAACAAAACACAAGCAATATACAGTTTGAATGAAAGAAAATACACATAGAACTATACAGAAATGAAAAGAAGAACCTTAGACACGCAGGGGCCCTCTGCACAACTTCAGATTAACAATGCAATGCTACTTCACACACGCTCAGACAGCCATATAAAAACAGATTTTTATATTATGAAAATAGAATTGTATGTCTCCTGACCACAAAATGGAAATTACACCATATCAGTAATACAAACATTAACTCGTCTGCGTTCCAAACGCTTGAATTTATAGGAGAAATTGTTAACTGTTTCTAAGAGGAAATTCTTCTATGCTAGACACGTGAACAGGTCATGTATCAGAGGATCCAGCCTTCCGATTGGCATAAGCAGTAAATCTATGCATAGTGGGTGTTGGATTTAGTTATGCATATGGCATGCAGATGGAAAAACGAATCCTCGGGTTCAGGAACAGGCTTCAGACTCACTTGCGTGCCAAAACAGAGTTCTAACTGGCATAGAACTTCTTTGTTGACTCCCCTTTGACTGCGGTCTTTTCCTCCGAATCTGATCAAGTGAATAGGACCTTATCCATGTGTTGACATTTCCTGAGCTACCCATGTGGCTCATTCCTATTCTCAACACCTGTAACTTACAAAAGGATGAAGATGGTTGCGGAATTGCCAGTTAGTTGCAGAAAGTGGCTACATTTTGTAGCTAAGAAACAAAACCTAATCCAAATAACACACATAATGATATAATTTGAAAATCACTAAAATACACTCCTGGGATCAACATGCAATGAATTTTGATAGCTTAGGATGCACAGGCATGGGAAAATAGAGGAAAAATGGTTTAAGAAAATGCTTGAAAAAGAGGTAGTTTTGGGGCTCAACAAATATCATGTACTATTTCTCGCTTAGGTGGACGACCTTTTGGTTCTTGAAATAGAACATCATAATCTAAAACAACTTTAACTAAGTCATCTTTCTGTTTAGAATCACAGCCTTCAAATGCATTGGATTTTTCAGGATCCTTTGCCTTTACAACCATTAGTAAAAATTACTTACTTGAATTCACAATTCTTTTCATCTGTCTTGAGTTATGAGAGAATAGTTATCTTTGAGTTTATGAGCTCTTACAATGTATTCTATTCCATCTTTAGTGAGTTGATACTTATTCTCAGCTCTATCGAAAATAGCTTTTCTATCATACAAGTATGGACTTCCCAAAACAATACCACATATATCAAATGGAACTATATCTAACTCAACCTCATCTACAAATGTTGATCCAATAGCAAACCTAAGTTTACATTGTCTCGTTACTTGTAGCTTTGTTTCATCACACACCCAACCTAATGGATATGGCTTCTCATGAGGTTTTCATTCTAATCCCAACATCTTTACGATTGTTTCGGAAATCAAATTTACTTGTGATCCATTATCAAACAAAGTATCAACCTTATTGTGCTTAGAAATTACTCCAATACGAAAAAGATCATTTCTTTCCCTCTCATTACTGTCATTATTAATAGATTGTGGAGAATTAATTGTGGATGCTTCAAAATCTTTACCTTTAATACCTATGGTTGTAATTGTTGTTTCATCGCCTGAATTTGACCCCAAGTCCTGTTGAATAGCAGCAGCATTCTTTCTCTCCTTTCTTCCGAACTTCTTAGGTTTCAGTTCTGGATGCAAAAACCAGTAGTGTGCCTCATCGTGTCCTTGTTTCTTGCAATGAGTGCATGAAGGTTTATCCTTCTTTCCAGTGTTTTCTTTCTTCTCCTTCCATTTCAGTTTCTTCTTGTCCTTGCTCTTGCTTACAGAATACCTAGATGCTCCCCCAACCTCTGGGTTTACATTCTTACCTCTAGCTTCTAGATGTGTGGATACAAATGATACATCATCTAAGATAGCGGGATTGAAAGTGATAATAGTATGCTTTAAATAGCTATGAAGACCACCTATATACTTCAATAACGTCTCAAGTGAATCTAAAGATATACCTAGAGTTAAAGCTCTCTTTCTGAATTCCTAAGTATAACTCTGTACACTTTGACCCTTCAACTGATGAATAGTTTTCCAACTCATCATTTCCTACTGCATATAAGCTAAAGGATGGAATTGCTTTTTGATAGCAGAAACAAATTCATTCCAGGTAGAAATGATTTTACCATGTTTTTGCAGATCATCTTGTGTCTTGCCTTCCCACCATACTAGTGCAGTTCCTCCAATTTGAAGGCTAGCCAACTGAATCTTCTTCCTTCCTGAATCAACATTCTATACCCTGCAATGTACATCAATTTGTCTTATCCAGTTATCTAGCTTTTCTGCATTGAGTTCTCCATCATAAATTGGCAAATCAAACTTCACATCTAATTTGATTCAGGAGGTTTTCTTCTTCTTCTTAGAAGAGCTAGAAGATGATGAGGATGATGAAGGTGATGGTGGAGGAGATGGTGGAGGAGGCATTTCCCCTTTCCCTTTGCCTTCTATAGGGGCAACTAGAAAAGGTTCCTCTACTCCTTTGTCTAGTTTAGGTGTTGAAGTGCTTCCACCTCGACCCTTCTTAAATTCCAGATACATCTCTTCCACCTGTTGAAAAGTGTGCAACAAGAAATGCTTGTTGAGAATGCAACAAGATGATGGAGCTTAGTGGAAAGGAGTCGCCTTCACTAAGTGGGCCCGCAGGCTATTTTTGGCGCAAGTCTATTTTTAGACTATGTCTATTTTTAGACATATGGATCATGTCTATGGATTGCAGGTTTTTGTTTATGGATAATTGATCAAGTTGGGAAAAATAGATGGACTTCTATTTTTAGATCACAGCGGAGTGACTGCTCAGTCTAAATATAGAACAGTCAAATATTATTAGCTCATAATAATATTTAGACTATAAACTTTGTCTTATTCTCTTTGAGCACTTCAGGATGAGCTACGGATGTGGTACATGCAGATCCCAGAAGGAAATACGTGGTTACCTATGGGATGACTAATATTTGCATGCAGGACTTCAGCTAGAACTCAAGTGAGTTGAGTTTAGTGGACTGGAGGTGCAGTTGATGGAGTTGTGTTCAGTTTAGCTTTGTTAAACTGGTTGTATTTAGTCTAACTGGCGAATAGACTAGAGATGAGTTGGGTGAATTAGTTATTAATTAATTCACAAGTTTTTAACTCATAATACAACTAATGAATACATCAGTTAACTCAGTTGCATGTCAGTGCATGTTCAGTTCAGCAGGGACAGGTGTTAGAGAATCAGATTGCTATCAGTTGTGACTATAGTTGTGCACCAGATCTTGCACAATCAAGGATTGAGTATGCCAATGAGTTTGCCCACGTATTTGCCCACATTTTAGCTTATGCTCACGTCCACAAAGGGTGAGTGACTATTTTGCAGGTGAAAAACGAGTTTGGTGAGCCATTCTCATCAGTTCTTGAGCAGGTATTGAGCAGTGGAGGCAGGCAAGCAGTGGAAGAGATTTGGAGATCAGATCTGAGCTGTATTGTGTGTAACAGAGTTGGAGATACTTGTGAGAAGTATTATGTTGTGTAATGTTACATGACTCAATCATTAATATACAGATAGTTGGGGTTTTTAGCGAGATGCTTTCCCCGGGAAACATACTGTGTTAATGTGTGAATGCTCTTGATGTTTTATTGTTATTGATGCTGCTATATTGATGATCAACGTAGAGGAGCTTATGTATTGTGTATGTTTTCCACAATAGTACATGATCAGGATAATCTCTGTTGAATATGTGTTAAATTATTCAAAATTTCTACATGGTATCAGAGCCGTTGATCATCAGATCTACTATTCAGGAAGTGTTTACATTCTATTTCTTCAGGCAGAGTCTGTAATCGGGCCAGGTAGCCTCTGGATTCATCCTTCTTTTGGAAGGTGAGATATCTGGTGAATGCCCATACAGTCGATCTCTGTACAAGAAATATTGTTTTCTCACGAATCTTAGATCCGAGGCGGTTGAGTTGGTTGCTGGTGGAATTCGGATTTGCAGCAGTATTTTCTTGGTGACAACGCAGCAATGTCTTTCAACGGATTGCGATTGGAGTATGCTCTTGAGGGAAGCTCAAACTATATTGCATGGAAGGACAGGATGGAGGCAGTATTGGATGATAATGGGCTGAAGGATTTCATAGATACGGATATCCCAAAGCCTACTGATGCTACTCAAGCTGATGCTTGGCAAAAGAAGATCGCAAAATGTCGAAGGATTCTGTTGGAGGGCGTGAAGAATCACATTGTGTCCAGCCTCCATGGAAAGGCTACTCCATATTTGATGTGGAAATCATTAACAGAATTATTCGAAAGCAAGAGCGATCAGAGGAAGCTGGCGCTCAAAGATAAACTCAGAAACATCAAATGCGAGAAGGGTGACAGTATTCCCAAGTATCTCACGAAGTTCACTCAGTGTCGAGATGAGCTGGGAAGTGTGGGGGTTACTGTCGATGATGAGGACTTGGTGAACTTGGCTCTCCTTGGTCTTCCGAAGAGTTGGCATTCCTATCAGGACTCTGTCAATGGTCGGGAGAAGTTGCCAGGATGGGAAAGACTATGGTCAGATCTTGTGCAGGAGGAGATCAGGCGGAGTACAAGGGACGGATCTTCGTCAAAGGGAGCTGATGAAGAGAATTGTGCTTTGGCTGCCAAAGCAAAGAAAGGGAAGAGCAAGAAAGCTTCTCAGTCTGGTGCAAAAAGCAAGAAGCAGGATATGTCCAAGGTGAAGTGTTTTCACTGTCACCAGCACGGACACTATGCCACAAATTGTCCGCAGAAGAAGAAGAACAAGCAAGCTGCTGGATCTGCAGGGGGAGAGGCTTTAGCTTCTCAGTTTGAGCTTGATTTTTCATTGATCACATGCTTGGTTTCAAGTGTGATGGGATCAGTGTGGTTCTTGGA